>BJFM01001654.1:36142-62796 GCA_016586285.1 Arothron firmamentum
CGTTGACAGGGTCGTTGGCAGGGTCGTTGACAGGGTCGTTGGCAGGGTCGTTGACAGGGTCGTTGGCACGGTCGTTGAAAGGGTCGTTGACAGGGTCGTTGGCACGGTGGTTGGCAGGGTCATTGCCCTAGTTTCACTTGGGGTGCTTCCCCTGTGTCTGCTGGGTCACATGGTAATGAGTCACCAGGTGTCGTGAAACTGTGTGAACCTTTGGTTTGTTGAAGGCGAAACGTCTTCTAGACCAGTCCAGTTGCCTACAAAATCTGACCTTGGATAACTATGACCTGGATGAATGAGAACCTTCACAGACATCTTTTCCTCCGTGTCCATTTTTCAGAAACCCTTTAACCTTTTCCCTGAAAAACATCCAAAGTTCTATTATCTGTGTTCGTAGAGTTTCTCTTCTGGTTGGATTTTCCCACCTGCTTCATCTGGTTATTTATGGGAAATAACTCTTCTCTGGCGTCTTTTCTCTTTTTAAAAAGTTCCAGTCTTTCCTATTCTGATGGTCATGTGATTTTTCCATCTGCCCTAAAAATGCAGTAATCAATCACATCAATCAATCAGCTCGTCCTGTCAGCCTTATCAAAGTTTGAATTCACACCGTTTGTATGAGCCACGTTGGCTCTTTGCAGGAGATTGAAATAGTCAGCTGGAATAATAAAGATGTAGACTCCTCAGACCTTTACGGTGGCTTTTCTTTGCTCCTGCTTCAAATGATGGAAAGTTGATGTGTTCTCTGAGGCACTGCTGGTAATTGAAAGCAACTATTTTCAATTAATTTTTCATATGAACTGCATTGTTCCCACAAACAACATCCTCAAGCAACCAAGCATCTCTGCAAACTGGGTCACACCAAACCCATTTAATTATTCTAAGCTGACATTACTTTTTGTGCAGTGCAGATTGGAAATATTCATGGATTTTTTTCTATTCTTGATTCATATTTTTTGTTTCAGTTAGGGAACCTATAACAGTATCAAAAAACAGAACTCATAATTGATTTCATATGAACTGCACCACATAGTGAACTGCAGATTTTCTTTAGCATCTAATGTTTTTCAGTTATTATTTTCAGTCATGTGTGGGGAAATTTTGTGTGTAAATTAGGTTTTGCATTATTTATTTACTGTTGTAGTGTCAGACATCACAGAGCAATAAAAGAGTCACATTCATATTCATATTTTACACAATTGAGAATTGAATATACATGACTAAATGTGATGTTACTGGTGTGCTTTTACAGTCATTCATATATGTGCTATATCATTCTGTCTTTGTTTTGGGCTGATTGAGAGGGATTTATTTGGCTCTAATAACAGTTCAGCGTTCTGGGTTCAATGGCAGGTCTTTCTGTGTTTTTTTTCTTCTAAAACATCTTCTAGAAAATCTACATGTTTATAGAAGCCTATTGCCCAACCTTTCTGAAAACTTATCAATAAAGTTTTCTTTATTAATAATTATTATACAGTACATGAGTGTTGTGATGCTGATGCGTCCCAACAGGGGGCGCTGCGTCGCCATTACTATCATGAGAAAGTATGATGGGTGAGTTTAGAGCAGAGGCCTCATTCATTCATTCCATTCACACTGTGAATGGAATGAATGAATGACTGTCTGCAGCCCTTTAAACTGGGGCTTCCATGACTCTGTGGTGCATCTTTAGCCGGCCAAACTGTGTTTTAGTTGCCAGAATGATCAGCTGTGCTTGGTTGTGAGTAAACCTGTTTCCCAGGCAGTTTTTTTTTTTATTACAGAGATTTCCAGGTATTTAAAACAGCCCTATTCTTTTATGCTCTTTCTATATTATTTGAAGGGCAGCAAATCCTCTTTTTTTTATACTTTTCCTCTTTCAGACAGACATTTATAAAGAGCTGAGGTGTTCCATCTCAGCGTGTCCGGAAAGTTAGTGGGCATGGGGAGCAATCGCTCAGACATGTGGCAGATTTGACAGAAGTGATGGCAGGAAGCTGGAACAGCGTGATGGAGGAGCTGCTGCCCCTGTGGAGGATGAAATCTCGCAGCAGATTAGTGGCACCAGTCAGGATGTTGTTTGTCTCTGCAGATTAGATCAGGTCTGGTGCCTTTTACCTGTCATGGTTCTGAGCTGCAGATGAAGCTGAGTCGGGTTTCATGTTGTTTAAATTAAAGTTAGATTTGCTGTGTTGCAAATACTTTAATAGTAACAATAATAATTGGTGAACAATTGGTTGCACCAGCTTGTCACATCCTCAGCACTCAGGTTCAACCAGACATTTAATAAAGCAGAAATCTCTCTGTTGTTCCTGTTCAGTCTTTTCCTGAAACACTCAGACAGCCTCACAACATCTAACCTGATTTTTATCGACTGGACTTTGTTTTTCTTCTTTTATTTATTTTTCTTTGGTAGCATCGGCTGTCCTTTGCTCTTTGACATGGATTAATCGACTGTCCTCTGTGGCTTTTGTCATTTGTTGTTCTTGTTTTTCTTGTTCCTAAAAAACCTTTAGTTGATAAAATCTGTGTAAAGACCCAGACAGGTTGGAGTCTGTCCCTGTGGTCTCTGTATAGCTCTGCTGTGGACTTTGATGGTTTCCTGAACATTTAAAGGAAGTTTACTAATATAACCAGTAGGTGGCGTGCAAGTTCAGCCAATCCACTACAGAAGAAGAAGAGGAGGAGGAGGAAGTACCTGTAAGTACAGTCAAATGGTTAGTTCATTGCTGCTTTTCAGTTTTGCCTCAGTTTAAACTGGACTTTCAGCTGCAGGATAATAAACATTCACTTTTTTTGTGATCAAATCGAAACCGTGTGAGCGGCTCAGTGATACTGGGATTGTGTGCAGTCACTGCTGTTGCTGGTCCAAACAGGTCCCAGTGTGTTACCTTCCACCAGTTTCTGCATGCTGCTGGGAGGACTCGGTTCTGCTCACGTGGAGCCTGTTAGCTTTGTGTTGTAGCTTTTGTGGTTTGTGGACATCAGGTTCACGCAATGAGCCTGACTTTACGGGTCCTTTGTCTTATTTAAGCGGAACTACTTTAGACTAATCGATGGTCACGTAAGCTGTGCCAGTGTATTATTTTCGACATCTGCTTTCAGCTCTGTCTTTGGCTGCAGTTAGGTGTGTGCGGCTCCAGGTTTTGGGTTTTTTCAGGGTCATTTCACTCACTTTGTGTTATTTTGGATGCGTTGTGTGTTCAGTTAAATAGCTTTTCATCAGTGACACGCGGGAGGCTCTTTTGTCCAAACATTAAAGCCAAACTTCTGCTTTGAGAGAAAAGAGCAAACTGGCGTTTGACAGTTGTGATAAATGAGGATGGATGAGAGGAGGTTTGGAATATTTATGACGAGAAACTTGAGAAGCAACTTTGTGCACTTGGTTCCTGGCTGAGAGTTCTGGTTATCCTGGACCAAATGCTGCCTTTGATGTCTTTGATTGCTGCTCTTATTCTGACACAACTGCACGGTTGCTGGTTCGAGTCTGTCGCACCAGGAACAGGCGTGGACTTGACTGATGTGCGTCATTACTGAAGTATTTTCTTACTTCCAAGTGTTCCACATGGCTGCGCAGCCTCACCAGCGCTGGATTACCGTTTCTCTCCGCACTCCTCTTTTCCACCTGGCTGAGCACCAAATTGCTGCGACGCATCAGACGAGACAGATTTGTGCCTGTTGCACTTCCTAATCCCGTGTGCACAAAGTCTCTTTGATGGCTGTCAATTACGATTAGGACTAATGAGATACTGCCGCCGCTTTATCGCCCCCGCTGTTCCGAGGAGTGACTCTGAAAGAGTCGCTCTCGGGAACGAGGGAGCCGCTTTCACCAACCTGTGGAGGTGTGCTCAAAAGGAGGAAAAGACTTGGGTATATGCACGACAGCTTGGAATTTAGATGTCTAAAATGTGCTAAATAAGCCCTGAAAAGGTCTGATTTTCAGAAAATAGTATCCTATTAACATCATTTCCTTTCATGTTGGCGTTGAGATCATTTAAAATGTCTCTCCAAGGCTTTTCCACCTGCACACATGCGTGAACTGGAAAACAGCGCAGGAGAAAAGCAGGAAGACTAATTTACTGTGCTGTCAAACTTGTCAAATATGAGAAGCAGACATTAGTTTGCTGATGAAAGCACAGGTAAATGGATCAAATGGATCATTACTGTGAATCCAAATGACAGCGATCAGACACTTTCTGGCCATAAAACCCACCGGAGAGCAGGTGTTTACTGGTGCCTGGATGGAGGGCTGCCTTCAAGGCTGACGTCCATCTGATCGCGCCTTCAATTGGCTGGACTTCACACAAACATGGAGGACGGATCGGCGCCCCGATGCTGCCATAAATGGAGTTAACAGAGCAGCGGTTCTGCAGACGCAGTCGCAGATGAATGCAGGCGTGTGGTCTAACCAGCATCCTGTTATTTCAGCACGGAACCATCTCAACTGGAATAAATGGTTGAATCTGCGGCTGGTGGGATTATAATGATGAATGTGGAAATGCAGAGAATTCCATCTGGAGTTAATCGAGGCCAAACTCACTTTTTCCACCTTTTTCTTCACCTTCAGCAGTTTCTTGCTAATATTCTGTGTTTGTGCTCAAATCCTGCACACTTCCCTTCTCTCTCTCTCACTCACTCTCTGTGTCTCTCTCTCTCTGTCTCTCTCTCTCTCTCTCTCTCTCACACACACACACACACACACACACACACACACACACACACACACACCTAGTTTCACGAGCTCTATCGATTATGCTAAGCCTCCGCTAGCAGCTCGGCGCTGCTCCAGACACCATCTTCTCCGTGTGCTATCTACCGTTTTGTCCTTCATTGCACCCCCATTTAGACACTCCTAATCCGCGCTGCTGCTGCGTATCTGTATCTGATTACGCCATACTTTACAGGCAGGATGCACACAGCTCCTGTCAGAATACCCCCCCCCCCCCACCCCCGTCCTGCAGGGTGTGGTGCTGCTGGTGGTCATCCTGCCGTGAGAAGATGAGCTCTGAGGTGCAGGTGAAGACTCAAGCTGTTGTTAAAAGCGCTGCGGCGCTGCCTCATTATGATAATCCTCCTAAAGAGAAGCTCCACTGGCTGCAGGCGTGCACGAGCACTGCCTGGCTTTGAAGAGCAGAAGGAAATCCACAAGGGTGCCATGTTTCCTCTCCTGGCTGTGTGTGCATGAGAAGAACATGAGAACATTGTGTGTCCCTCCTTCACCATCTCCCTTGTCCCTTATCATCAGGGAAAAGCTTGCAGCATTCTGGGGTGTCATATGGGAGGATAATATGAAGTGGGGCATGGGAAAGTGGGACAGGCCTGCACATGTGAAGACTGCATGTGCTTCATCATTGCACATGTTGTAGATGTTGTATGTGGTGCGTAACCTGGGTTCTTTCAGGAAATGGGGATATAATGTCCCACAAAAGTTCTTAACAGCTCTGATGTGCCGTCATCCTCTCACCCTAACCAATCTGTGCCCAAACAAGAGAAAATCTGAACCATAAGTTGATGATGCATTTAATCGCTGTCAGTGATGACCACCGCGTGCAGCCGTTAGAGCCACAGAACGCTTGCACGTCCTCAGAAACTGAGGCAGAAAGAAGGAACTTGAGGCAGAATCTCAGTGAGATTATCTTCAACACATTCTTTGAAACTTTTCTCCCCCAGCTGTCGTACAGAATTCTAGTTTGGAACTAAAGCTCACCCTCCAGTCTCCATGAACTCATCAAACAGAAAGTTTGCACGTTTCTGCTGATGCAGCAGCTGGTTGGTAGCTGAGGGACCTGAGGTGTCGTCTGTAGCTCTACCTCAGGGTCTGTGTGCACGGGTGGGTTTCTGCTGGAGGACGGGAGTGTAGCGTGGGAGGGGTTTGCTGTTTGCCACCGTTTCACTTCAGTCAAGACTTTGACTGAACATTTATTAATAAGTTTTACTTGCGTGTGCTTTGATTTACTGATTTTTATGTTTCTATGGCACCAAGATTTGCCTATTAGATTCCTTTGGATTCGATCACATGACCTTCCTCAGTTTCCATGGATCAATGAGCGTCGTCTTTTCAGATCCTGAGTTCAGAACCTGCCGCCATTACATTCCTACACTGATTAAAGATGTGGTTTTTACCTGGTTTTAATATAATGACCTTTCTTTACTGTGCGAGGTATTTATAAACCGAGCACTCGTTAAAATATGCTGCTGCTCCTCCTGTTTCTCCCTCCTCTCAACCTTTTAACACCCTGTAGAGTGATTAATTACACGCATGATTATATCTCATCAAGATGTTATTTGGAGTCACATCAGCCATCCTGCGCAAACACCATATTTAGACACTTGCTGCTTTAACAGGTGAGCTGACATGTGATGTTTGTACTGGTTATTCATGGTGCAGCTACCAGAGACACAATATTCAGATAATGATCTTCACGGGAGGCTGTAATAGCTCTGTGTATCCACCGGAGGGCAGTGTTGTACAGGAGAAATACAAGCTGGTACAGTTATTTATTAAGCACATCAGAAAGCTGAAAATGAAATACAAAAATCCAAGTACAAGTAATAAAATGTTAAATAATTTACAGAAGATTAAAGATCAAACCCTTGTTTTTTTTAACTTGGCTATTTAGAGCACTTAACTTATGTAGAAGATACCATCTGTGTTGATTGCAAGGATGATAATTCAATCAATAATTCAATCCATAATGCAATATTTACACTGATCATACATCAAGTAATGACATTTGGGATTTTTGTGTGTAAAAATCTATTTAACAGACATATTTTACGATATATATTTATCTCCAAAGAGTGACTACAGTAAAGTAGCACACATGCACAGGAGACATACGTGATGTTCTGTATTTCAGAAGACTCTGGGACAGTTTATCCCTCTGATAAGGTGCTACTGAATCCAATATGCGCTTTAACGGCTGACATGGCAGACTAAAATTGGGTCTATAACCTGGTTATCAGAGCTACAGCTTATCTGTTGTCCTACTTTGTCATGTCCAGTGATGGAGTTGAGCCTCTTCTGACACTGATCTCCTCACCTCCTGATTGCCGTCTCCAATATAAAGAGAAAGTCAAGAGATATTAAAACGTGCTGGGAGAGGTGGCACAGGAAGGCGAGCTCTTCCTGACTCAATCAGCCTCCACGTGAAGCACGGCGTGCCTGGAGAAGGATATCAGCAGCCTGTCAGTCGGAAGAATGAGTTTGGCACTCGGGCCCAGATTGCCCCTCGCTCTTTCTTCCTCCTCTCTTTGTGGGGGGAGCTGAAATTCACTGGCAGAGACACCAAGAGCTGCATTCAGGAGATAGCCTATCTATAAATTCATCCACCCTCCCCCCACAGAGAGACGCTGGGAGTCCTCCAGCTCAATCACGCTGGATTCATGCATCATGCATATCGGACTACTGCAAATCAGATGGGAGAGGAGAGACAAGGCGGGGAGAGGATGACTCAACCGGGCTTTCTCTGGGCGCCAAATCTAAAGCTGTGAAACAACATCCAGGGATCATCAGAGCTTCCTCCTGTCTTCGTGCCTGCCTGGTTTGTAACGTAACAGCAGATCATTGATGGGCAGAGACAGAACCCCAGTGCAGAAGACTTGGTATGCAGCTAATTAATTTATGCTAATGGCCACAGTCCTGTCCAGCACAGACCCCAAACGGATCATAGACATTGTTGTGAGTAATAATCAATCGAAATCAAGCTCTTAACATAAAAGATAAGAAGAAGATGAGTCTGATATACGGAACCAAAACTGTGCTTCATATATTACGTGATGGAATTTTGACTTCTGTCCCTGATTGGACACTTTCATTGGTGTTGTTCTGTAAAACTTGACTCCTAAAATGACTCAGCTGTCTGCGGGTGTGCTGCAGCGCTGCATCTGTCCATCCTGTCATGGATGGGTGTGTTTGTGCAGACACGGCTGACAGTCTGCAGCTCATTCATGCTCCACTTATGTATCCATTTGCTGCCTTCTTCAGACATGTTTGCTCATCTGTGTGCTGTCAGATCACAACACTGATTGGCTCTTTTTACTCTCTTCTGACAAGAGGAACAGGATGCTTGTTGAAAGATCTGACATCTTTGGGGTGGAAAAAAAGAGAATTTTTAAAAAACTCAGAGTGGCTCCGCATCAGGTGGCGGGTGGATTCCGTGCCAGAGCGCCCCCTCTTGGTTCACACATTGCTTCCTGCCTTCAGAGAAGCAGCCCAGAGTTCCCATCACCAGGTCTGACCTCAGAGAAGATCCTTGACCCTCAACAGACATGTCAGGAGGATGGGTTTGAGTAGAACCGCGTAAGAAAGTTTTTAATTAAGATCTTCTGCTGCAGAAAACCAGCATGTCTGGTTTCTACCTCCCTGAGTTCAGGCCGATTCGTTTGTCTGCACCAGAACCAGCCCAGTGTGTGGGTGTTGGTCCTCAGTCTTCCAGGTCAGAAGCGAAGGGCGACGGGGTTCTGTCCTCCTAAACATGTCTCACCTCTCCTCGTCAAGAGGACGTGAGCTCAGAGGCTGAAATATGTCAATGTTCAGTTAAATTGTAAAACCACGAGCATTTAAATTTGACTCTTTCAAACTTCTGATTCATAGCAGTTCATTTTACAAACTGGTGTGTGTTTCTGGCTTCTCCGTCACCTCTGATCGATTGATTAAAGGATGGATGTGAATTTCTAGGATGTAGCGGCTCTGCTGGGAATCAGCGCTGACCTCTGACCTCCTGCTTGCCTCTAAGCTGCTCTCATCCAATTGTTTTGCTTTGCTGCTCAGAATGATTAGGTCTCAGGGGCCATCGCCGACTCCATCTGCCCAATCACACAATCCTGTCAGAAGTTCTTCTGCTTTTACAGGCAGAGAAGTGTTGAGAGAAAGTTGAGTAGTTCACAAAGTTGACCCATTTACCTGAAGGAAAGTTCGATTCATCGCTATCGATGCAGTTTGAAGTAGCAAAAGAAAAAGAAGCACAAATGGAAGATTTTATCTGCACTAAATCTGTTTTCCTGGACTTGTGTTTGCAACATTGGACGTTTTTGGTAGTTTTGTCCTGAAATTCCAGGAAAATGTTTTACATTTTTCTATCAGAACATGAGGATGAGGAAGAATCTGAGACAGAGCAATGTAACAAATGAGGTTGAGACGATGTGTTCGTGCATGAAATATTCTCTCTCTCTCTCTCTCTCTCTCTCTCTCTCTCTCTCTCTCTCTCTCTCTCTCTCTCTCTCTCTCTCTCTCTCTCTCTCTCTCTCTCTCTCTCACACACACACACCTCTGTGATAGACAGTTCTGCAAAGAGCAACTTATCTAAGGAGAAACACTGACGTGCTCTGAATCTGAAACCTTTAGTATTAAAATCTACACTTTGATTTTAGCTTCTGAAGCAGCAGGTCTGACACAGCACAGGTATGGCTCATATGTCCACACCGACATGACAGGGATGTGTGCACGTGTGCATGCACAGTTTGTGTCTTCCTGTCTCGTTTCTCGTCGCTGATGTGCGGACCCAAACCTTTCTACCATCTCTGCTCACTCTTCTGCAGCCGGCCGGCCAGTTTGGTCCACAAAATTGTAAGGAAACATCAAAGTGAGCAACGGTGCAGGAGCAGAATGTCAATGCCGAAGCCCTCAGTCCAAAATAACCTCCAACTTCTGTCCAATAAGAAGTGGAACCGCAGTTGCTTCGGGCATCAGTCAGAGTGTGGGTGAGGAATTCAAGGCTCGCAGACTTGACATGTTCTCCACATCTGAGGACCGGAGAGCTGGAAGCTGGAGATGATCAACAGAATGATTAAACCTGCAGACGAACCGCATGTCGGGTGAAAAACATGAGTGCCACTCATGTTCCCTCTGAGCATTTTCTCAAGCAAGCAGAAGTTCTGGAATTTTGTATTTTGGGCTTGAAGGATAAAAAGAGGGTAGGAAATATTCAGACATGTGCAATAAAAACCGGGCTGAGATTTGATCCCAGGCCTGGATTTTTCTCCTCATTCACTCACTCGTCCTCCTCAAAGTCCCCATCGACATCACGACACCCCCACCATCATTCCTGAGGAGACATGATCCCCCAAAGCTGGAGGCCATTGTGGTGGAAAAATAAGAAAATGCTTTATGATCAACAACTGCCGCGCTTTTATGTGACTGTTTTCATCCTCTTCATGGTTTTATTGGTCTATTTTCTGACGGCTAAATGGCGTCTGCAGTCTGAAACTGAAATGGAAGCTCACAGTGTTTACACTTAATCTGTGCAATGATTAAAAACGGACTTCAGAGCCGAAGTTTGTGGCCTGAAGCTGAAAGAAAACAGACTTTCCCCAGTCATTCACAGTTTGTAGTTTTCACTCTAACAGCCGCAACTAATCATCAGGATAGTCTGTAAACTTCAGATTAGAAAGATAAAAATGTGCTTTTAAGACTTCTTTTAAGATTTCTGTGAGTTTTCATCATTCCAGTGCAAATGAAACTGCTGCAGCAGATATCCTTTAAATTTTCTAGGGAGTTAAAGGTGGTAGAGAAGAGAGTTTAAAAGCTAATTTCAGGAGAAAATAAACTTTCTTATGGTTCACTTTTAGACCGGGATTCCGGTCTGATCTGAGCTCTCGGCTCTGGACCACATTAGCATAATCTGTCCACAGCAGTGAGACTTTGGCCCGCCCTGACACTCTGCAGGGCCGCCAGCCAGCGCGGGAGGAAAAGCAATCAGCAGAGCAGATTAAAACGTGAGACGGCAAACAAAGTGAGGGTGCGAGCAGATTACCTAAACCGTGGAAGCAGCCAAGAGATGAGTGACAAGCTGGTTAACAGGGAAGTCCACCAGCTCCTGACATCCTAATTATTCCACCGCCTAATATGTGAACCCTGGCCCCTCCTGCCCTTCTAAGACTGACAAGATTCAATTTTGGGGATGCAAAAACCACCATGTTCTCCAAATGTTGCTATTTCTGATCAGTATCCCGCCACACGTGCTCAGCGGAGCCTGACCTGAGCTCTGGTGGTGAAGTCTGCAAGAAAACATGAATATTGATGACCAGGCTGAATCGGATGGAACCATCGAGGTCTGAACCAGACGACCCCGCGGGGGCGAGGTCGTTAACGGCGTGGTGAAGAGCCCATCTGTTCACGCGGCTCTGGGATCAGTCGGGCAGCTGCTGCTGCTGGTGGCGCTCCGGTGGAAAAATGGTGTTGATCGCTGTTATTGATCATGTTGGAGATCAAATCGAGCTTAATAATTACGACATAGACCTGATATCTAAATGGAGGAGTGGAGCTGATGCAAATGTGTATTAGGGATCATTTTCTGCTCTGTCTTGTGCAATTTCAACATCGAATACTGTTGCTGATGTTCTCCTAACGTAGGAACCTGGTTTCTTTAACAATCCGGGCCCCGAACACAAACATATCGCTCCTTTCCTGCAAAAAAGCTGAGCTCTAGCCAAAGAAATGCACGACGCCACATAACTGTGGTGAAGGAGCAGCTTCCGTCCACATGACACCAGTCTCAGGAGTATAATTAGATGGCTCACGCTATCGAGGCATTTAAAACTGTGTGTGGCTGTTTGTGTTCGTTCACTGGATTAAAGAGTCTCATCCTAACACTTCCAGAAGCCTTTAACAGTACACTGCTGCTCAGAGGAAATAACAGCCTGGCAGCCCAATGCAGTCGCGTTACATTAACACTCAGGCGGAGGCGTTAGCGGCTTTGAGGTGCTGGGAGCCTGTGGAAGGAGCAGAGCTCTCATTTTTGATGTGTAAGTTTAAAGCTAAGCAGGAAGAATCTGGTGCAAGTGGAGGTGGAGTTCAGTCACGGAGGTCTACTTTAATGTTGGTGGCATTGTCACGACGGCTCTGGCTTGGGGAATATTCAATCTGACCCCGCGACACAGCCGGTAAACCAACAGAATCAACGTGTCAAATGTTAAAGCGGGTCTTTATGATGTTTGAGGTTGTGTACGTAAGAGCCGAGAATAATAAAGACATCAAGGCTGCGGCTGCAGAATCTCCACTCAAAGGAAAAGCAGCACAGGGCAGAACCACCCGCCTTTATGGGTCAGCAGGACGATGTGATTTGGCTTAGAGTTGGAAATAGTCTTTTTACAGCCTTATCCTGGTGCTCTAAAGGCAGTAGAGAAGCTAGCAGACCGAGGAAGAGTCACATGAGACCAGCACGTTGGAAAGTCCAGAGCCCTGATTTCCTGTCTGACAGATATGAGGAACAAATGGTGTAAAATGTGATTTAAATAGAATGTGAGAAATTGATCTGGGCCTCCCATCCCTCTGGGAGCTCTTCTGTCAATAGATATTGTAGCAGCAGTAATTGTGTGATTCTGGCCGACATGTGAGCGACAAATATAGGAAATGGAGAATCTGGACACGCCGGCTTCAAAAGAATAAAGCACAAAAGGAAATGGCCTCAGATAAAAGCAGAGCTGATTTCCATCACTGCTGTGATGGTTGCTGATCTGAGTGAGACTCACTATCAGCAGAAAAACAAATTTAGGAGTTTAATCATCCAACTTCCGCTTCCTGCAAATCCTGAGCTAATGTTCAGGGTTAGGGGTTGGGGTTAGAGGATAGAGGTCAGGGTTAGCGTTGCTAACCCAATCCTAGTTCTTACCCTGGATCCTCTGATGCAACATTCATGCATTTCGATCCCTTCGCAGATTTTGAGTCAGTGTGAAACAGGCAGCCCAGTGTAGTTCCAAATTCCCACCGAAGGTCTGTCTGTGCAGAGACTGATGGCTTGCGCCAAAATCACATTACACCATCACGTGCACGCTGCTGCTGCTGCTGCTGAAAGAAATTGTTTTTCTCCGGGCTGTTTTGCAACGCAATAAACTGATGAGCTGAAAGGAGGTTGCAATCGATTTTGCTGGATTGATCGCCCTCTGGCTACTGTCAGGATGTAAACAAATTCCAGAATCTTGGGGGACAGAGGCTGGAATAAATAATTTGGTTTTTAAATCCAGTGGGTTGCCATGACTACAAAGCACCAAGTAAATCGCTGGGTACGACGCTGATCTATGTCGCTGCGGTGGGATTTTACACTCAAACCACGCAACCCTTTATTTTCTGCTCTTTGCCTCCTTTTAGAAGTCAACAGCCAGTGAACACTGTGAAGGCTGTTTCCTCAACTTCTTACTGAACGAACCTTTTTGTCGCACACAGTTATCTCATCCTTCCTGGCCGGCCAAGTCACTCAACCAGTCGGCCCAGTCACTCAATGAAGATTAATTATGCTCCTGCTGTCAGCTGGCTGGTCCGAGTAATGAGATGAGCTGCGCGATGAGGTGGGGCGGCATCATTTTCTTCCCTTCTCATTCCTGTGACACTCCTCAAAAGAGGGCCGCGTTCCCATCATGCCTTTCAGCACAGTGACAAGGAAGTTCTGTAACTTCCATGCCTAGTTTTGGCCAGGTCACATAGCTCAGTTGTGAGGGGAGATGCAAGTTCAGCTGGAGTCTGAAGCCAGTTAAGGAGAAGAACGTGGACACAAACATGCGTTGGCAACTGTACAGAAACAGTTTTCAAATCTGCTGTCTTTTTCACTGTTGAAGGAAGGCTCCAGTTTGGTATATATTCTGTCTGAATTCCCCCCCCCGGAGAGGCATTTTTCTGATGTACAATCTGTGCTGAAGTTTGTTGTCTCCATATTGTGCAATATAAGTCTGTCCTTCCTGATCAGTGTTTGTGGTTTTTCCGTTCAAGTTGTCCACAGTGCTTTTTGATAAAAATCTTCCACGGCATTTTTAGAGGTTCCACCGAGATATGACGGATCTTCGCTCATCTGTGGCTGCTCTCTGAAGGACGATGCTTCGGCCAAATCTTCTGTTTCTCTTTTCCCCAGAAGATGCTGTGACCTCCTTCTAGTGGGTACGGCAATTGTTTGAGGGGTTTAGTCATTTAAATTGACAGAAATTAATGATCCTAGAAAGATTCAATGGTTGAAGAACTTTTAAAATTTAGTGGGTTTAGATAAAAAAGAGAAAAAGAGGACAAAATGTGTGTGTGTGTGTGTGTGTGTGTGTGTGTGTGTGTGTGTGTGTGTGTGTGTGTGTGTGCAGCGGTTCCTTTTGACTTGGTGAGGAAGTCAATAAAGAGCATTTAGCCGAGAATGAGGCTTTTCGAGGCAATTTAAAAACTACTATAAAAAAATATAAATGTACAAAATAAAACTAAAACTAAAACAATAATACATAAAATAAGTCTAAAAATTGAAGACGCTGCAGCGATACGTAGACACCTACCTTAAACTGATCCTCAGCGGTAAAAATGGGCCTAAGAATCCTTATGTAACTCTGGACCTCAGAGCCTGAAGAGCTATTCTGGTATGTTGTGGTATGTGCCACTTATGTGTTAGATATAATATAAGAATAATACCATATAACAATTAAGTTGATAAAGATAAATAATTGTAACATTAATGTGAAGCTGTTTGCCATGCGTGGTGAAAACAGCTCTTATAAAGATTTTCAAGGTTCTGCAAAGTTTATGCATGAAGAATATGGTTCTGCTCCTATACAGATTCTCCCAAAATGGCATAGGAAGCTCAGGTGTCTCAGTATGGTACCTTCCAGCATGCTCTTCTTAGAACTTTACAGGAAATATGGGAAAATGGTTTGACAACAAAATCAAAAAGAAGCTAAAGTTCGTGCATGTAAGAAGATTAACGCTAAATGGGCAAAACAGCTGGAACGTTTAAAACTGTGGGAAAAGGAAGCAGACCAAAGAGCTGGCAAAAAAAAATTAAGGATATACAAGCATTCGGTTCCGTGAGCATAGATGATGTGCATGATTGACCCCTAGAGCTCTAGCTGAAGATATTACAGGTTCAGCTTATTACACGAAACCGTCCTGTGATCTGATAGCAGATGTAGATTTAGCTTGGCCAAAAGATGGTTCGTTTAATAACTTTCTTCCATCAGGCTTGCGTGAGTTTATAGATCCTCCAAAGCCTATGGATCCATCTGACTGGGATTATGAGTACCAGCACACGGTGGAGTGCCTTGGAGTCTGGGACACCATTGGTTGGAAGGTCTGTCAAACCAACCAAATGATAAGTAATCGCCCTAAAACTGTTCTAGTGATTGTGCATAACATAAATGACATTGATTACCCAATTTTTAGCAGCTGTCGCAGCTAAAAACAGCTAAAAACAGCAGAGAAGAAATGAAAGATGACTAAAGGCAGGCATTTTCCTTATATACAACCTGTACTGAAGTTTGTTGTCTCCACATTGCGCAGTATAAGTTTTTTTCTTCCAGATCAGCGTCTGTGGATCTTCCATTCAAGTTGTCCTGAGTGCTTTTTGAACAAAATCTTTCACGACAACAGCAGAAGGCAAGGAGAGACAGGAAGTAACTGTAGACAAAACAGAAACAGCCTCTTTATTTTGTTGGTGGAAATTGCTTCTGACAGGAATTTACTGCCTTCATCCTGTAAAAGGTAGCTGGATGAAGAGGCTGTTTTTTTTATTGCAGCTTGTCAGAAAATGTATGTTTCTCTATCGTCTGCATTAACGATTCTCTTCACAACAAAACTCCAGTCTGGTCAAAGTTAATAATGTTCCTCAACCAATAACTTGGAGAAAACAGAATTAACCAAAACATTAAATGTGAGTGGTAATTAATGTTTAGTAACAACTACTCATGCAGGAAATCTACACTGAAGCTTTAAAGTGGAAACACATGAACATGAATTAAGACCTGAACAGTGACAGTGGGAGGGAAACAAAGACGGTCAAATCCATTTATTATTACCACGGCCTCATCAGCCAAATAGTTCTAATTGCAGATAAATCCATCGATTACTTTAAATGAACTTGAAATTCATTCCCTTCTGTTCTTCTGGACTACCTTTTCTTGTAATTAAGAAAGCTCATTGAAAGGAGATGAATTGTTTGATAGCTTCGCTGCCTTTTTTCTGACCTCAATCTGGCTCTGCTCACCTCTGCAAATGAATGTGGAGAAAGTGTGCATGAAAAAACTGCCTTTGCTACAAACACAGCAGATGAATTCATTAAATGAGGCAGGGGATTTTCCTCCTTTAATCTTCTGGGGTTTCCATGGCGCCGCTCTGACGGCTGGGTGTGGGCTCTGGGATGGAGCTGATGGTGCAGCAGGTGTAAAGCAGACGTGTCGCAGTCATGGTGAAGCTCAGCTCAGCTAAACACATGAGCAAACAGTCCCGATCCATCCCACAGCCTGTGACCTCCCCCTGGTTCTCCTGGACAGAGGGGAAAGGTGTGATGGAGGCCAGTAAGCTGAGATGGAAGCTGCTCCTCAGCCTCTTTCTGATGGACCTTATTGATCAGCAACCCTTCCCAGATGGCGGCAGATGGAGTCATGCCTGAAATGACTCTGGCCTTCTTCCTCAGTGTGTTGGCTCAGAGTGTGTCCAGCTGAGGGTGCTCCAGCCCGAGGATGCGCTGGGCCGTGGGCATGGCCCTGCTCGCGCGAGGATGCTCTTTGCTGCTGCTACAGAGGTTCACCATCACTTCCTGAGGGAGCTGGGTTGTTCTCAGCCTGGTTTGCAGTGTTGGCAGTCCAGGACGTCTGAAAACATTCTCTCTTGTTCTAAAGTGTAGCCATGGTGGCAGTTTTTACTGATTGTCTTACTCCAGAAATGGCTGTGGGGCCACAGCAATGACTCCCTCAGATTGCTGCTTTCTGTTGCCTTCTGCCAGCTGTAATGTCTAACATCAGCTTAGGACACACTGAACACAACCTTTGGATCTTCATGATGTTCTTGTGCAATCTTCCCGTGTACCTCTTCTGTTGCTCCATCTGTAGCTGGCTGTTGTATTTTCTTCCCAGCATTCACGGGGCCCAACATCTCCCCCCTTGTGTTATATCTTAATATTCAATGTTCTAAATAAGCAGTGAAGCGTTCCTCCCTCCGTTCGTCTGTGGCAGAAATGTCACTTTCACACTGGAGGTGACACACGACCTCTCCACACAAACCCGTGAGATGTGCTTCCAAAGTCTGCTCTAAAATATTAAACTTCAGCAGTTAAACATGTTCACTCAAAAGAAAAGTTCAAGGAAGCTTTAAATAGTAAATCAGGCTCAGCTGGTCCTGGATCAGATTGTACTGACTTTATTCCTCCTCATTACTTAAAGCTTTATTGATTTCTCTGCGTCTGTTCTACATTTGATTCTCACTACTTTCTACTTTCACATCTAATACTTTCTTTTCAGCAACTTTTATTGATTTTTATCGATGTCTTTTAGTTACAGTTAACATTAGATCGCAGGCGCCATTTAGCACGAATCCTCACGGTTAGAGGTCAAATGTCAGAGACAGACAGACAGACAGGTAACACGACACCTGTGATGATTCTGCTGTTGTTGACTTTTCCTTCTTTTCCTTTCAAAGCTGCTGTAAATTATTCCGCTTCTGTTATTCATGAATTCTTTCTTTGCTGCTCAGGACATTGGACCTATCGGGCCAGACAGGAACTGGAAGGGCATTGGCATCTCCCTGCTGGTTATTCTGGTGGTGCTCTCCCTCATCGGTCTGTCCATTGTGCTGCTGTCAAAAGGCAAGTTCTTCTACACACTCATCTGCATATCTGGACCGGAAACGGTGATCCGTTCTTCTGCTCTGCATCAGTTCATCAGTTTTCAACCTGAGCTGCTAATTGACCAACCGGTCAATGATTAGTCTGCTGCTCTAGAGGCCAAAGAAAGGCTGCTCATGCCCATCAGCTGCCTGGTGTGATCCAATCACCGACCTCCACCTTTTCCAGTCTGTTTGGACCTTGTTGGTGATTGGGGGGGATTTATTTATTTATTTTTTAAACCATCTCTGCTCGGTTTGGTACAGTTCAGGCTACAAAAACAGTAACTTCTGCAGTGTTCAGGAAAGAAAATAAGAGCATCTGCATGATGTGGACATCCTTTGTTTTGTTTTTGCTGTAGACGATGGCGGGAAATGTTCTGGTTCACCGCTGACACTCGACGACCTCTTTGACAGGAACTTCCAAGTACATGATCCAGGCGCTAAATGGATAAATGGTAAACAAAGATTTATATATATACATATCAATAAAAGCAAAATGGGTCTTTGCTTCAACATCATGAAGCAAAGACCCACAAAAGGATTCAAAGGTGTCAAATATGAGCTTGTCTTGGTTATTCAAGTATAAATCAATGATTGCTATGGCCTTGGCAATGATTTTGGTCGTTTCTGCCTCAGACGAAGAGCTGGTCTTTCGCAGTTTTGACGGAGATGTTTTGAAAGTCAACACACGCAGCAACGAGACCGAGATCCTGATGAAAAACACAACGTTTGTACGTTTGTTATTCAGCTATTTCTAATGCGTTATGGCGTAAGGATTTCTCAGAAAATAGATATTACTGTTAAATAAATCAGCTATACTGAAAAAGCTTCTTTACTCTGAAGCCTTTCTACAATAAATCAACTCTTTCATGAGTCTACTGACCTCAGTTCAGCTGCTTCTGGGATTTTATCAGGACTATAAATATTTGGAAAGGGTATCTGCAAAGTTCTGCCATAACAGCAACATTTATCCACGAGATGAAACATCTGCTAAATCTTTCTTCCCACAGGCGACTTTTAAGGCCTCAAAGTTTGCCGTTTCTCCAGATCTGAACTTTGTTCTTCTGGCATATGATGTCAAACAGGTGAGCATTTCTTCACACTTGGATTAGTGATCATGTTCAACTTGGTTCCAGTCAGGGTTCTAGTCTAACTAGACAACTTGTCAGGTCTTTATGGTTAAAAAACAAAAAAACAACCCGAACAAACATCAGCTTTTATCTGCGAGAAAAGCAGCTTTCAGCAGTGAAAAAGCCTTAATGAGCACAAAACCATCTGTTTAATCCTCTTTAATCCTGACAAACTTTGAAAACAACCTCTTCTTGCCATTTGCATCATTTGAATTTGAAATGGATCAACTTTTATTTGACGATGTTTGATTTTCCAGACTCGCAATGTCGACTTTCGGCCCTTTAGTGATGCACTGATGCAACACACACCCTCTGTGGCAACTTCTTGAAGACCACAAAGGAAAGAAACTGACAAATCACACTAGCAGCATGTTGGACTTGTTATCAGATCAGGACTGTGATCCGCCAACAGGCCCAGCATGTCCTGTTCAAAGGAGGCAGCATAACAAAGCAAACATGGAGCTTTGTGTTGCTGCCCAAACCCCCTGGCTTCATTTCACCATTAAACATGTTGTTTACACAGAGCTGTGTGTGTGTGTGTGTGTGTGTGCGTGTGTGCGTGCGTGCGTCCGTGTGTGTGTGTGTGTGTGTGTGCTTGTATTTGTTCCATACTGAGTACCAAAACACCATTCTACGAGCAAAGTGAGGACATTTTTTTGAAGTGAGGACATTTAGTTGGCCCTCACAACTTCAAAGGTCCATTTGAGGGTTAAGACTTGGTTTCAGTGTAGGGGTTAGGTTAAGCTGCCCACACACTACACGATTGTAGCGTCTGAGACGTCGAGTCTCGCCCTCACCCAAATTAGGGTGAGTCACTGATCCACTTGGCGACTGAGCTTAAGTACCTTGAAGACCGGAGTAATGACCCTGACGATGCCCCGCACAGAGGCGCAGGTGCAAAACTGCATATCAAAGCTGCTAGATATCCAAGTCTGCTCGCAGTGACGTAGGAAGAGCTGCAGCCAATGACAGCAGACGTGCACGTTGCCGCAAAATAAGGAAGTGAAATGGAGCAGTACAGTACAAAGACTGCGTAGTTGTGACTGATGTTGAAACCATTTAAAGCTGTGTCGTCCTCTCATCTGTTTTTTTTCTAAATTGTCATTTTTGAGCTGTACATAGTTGTTTAGTAGTTTTAATAAAGGTGTGCTTGTCCGTATTTTTCGGACTATAAGTCCCTCCAGAGTCGAATCAGTCAAAAAATGCGTCATGAATAAGAAAAATAAATTGTACTGGACTATAAGTGGCACCTGGTGGGGGAAATTTATAACTTCAAAATCCAGGACCAACAACAGACATTTCATCTGTAAGGACAAGTTACAACAATAAGAGTAGAATTAAGAACGACAGTCTCGGGTGCTGCGGCCACGTACAGCACGTGGCAGCGCAGTCGTCACTCCTCCTGAGGGAGAGAATGGCGTAGTGTACCGACTGGAAAAAGTCGTGTAGACTGTGGGCAGCATTAGGGCCGGGGTCAGGATTAGGGTGAGGGGCGAACCCACCAGCAGGCAGCCCACAGTGCTGATCACGCCGACCAACCATCTGCAGGCTAGCCAGACGATCAAGGACGGCAAACCCTCAAGCTCTCCAAGGGCCAGACTTCCCAACCACCAACAGGGCACTTCAAAGCGAGGGGCAGTCAGCCAATGGAGAGAAGGCCCTCTGGCCTCTGGTCATCCCATAAACTGACTGCCCCCATGGACAAAGACAGCACTGAAAACAGTGTCAGTCCTCATGAAGAGCTACACCGCTGCCTTTTCTGAACGTTGCTTTTTAAAACCAGTTTGGGTTTTTTTCAGCTCAGTTCGGTTTGGTTAAATATTGGTCAGCGAGTGTGGCGGCGCAGAGATCCGTGATGTTTGCAGCAGCAGCTGTGACATGTCAGACTGAAACAGCTGCCTTTATTTTCCACACTGGTCATTCAAACACCCTCCATCCATCCATCCATCCATCCATCCACCCATCCGTCTCTGCCTCACCAGTCAAATTGCTTTCTGCATATCACGCCACGTGCCGCCTGCTGTCCGCTCTCATAACACCACGGTTGAAGGAACATCGCTGCGATGTAAGCGTGCCTGATAATGAGCTCCGTGTGCTCGATGGGACTGAGACGGCGGCGAGGCGACGTCTCCTCCTGCGAGTGACGGCGCAGATGTCTTCATCATGAAAGTGACAGGCTGGATCTGAGGAGAGTAATGACCTGCTGCTCCACCACTGTCCCCAGCTGTCTTGTGAATTTATCATCATCATGCTGGCTCTCTGTTCCACTGTAGTGCTGCATTAAAGGTTTCCATAAATCTTCCCCCTCTGTTATGGTCAGCAGCCCTCTGCGCAGATAACGAAGGGCATCTTTCATGCTTTGTTCAAGTGCACTTACATAATTATCACAGCGCTGGTCACTGCAGGGGACAAATGTCAACGCTTACAGAGTCATACCGCGAAATCTAAGAGCAACATTTACCAGCATAATTGGATGTAAACGGATCGTGAGTGATTATAAGTGAAAGTACATTTCAAACCGAACGTGCAGCAGAGACTTAAAGTTAATGTTCCCCCATTATGGCAAGCTAGCAAGCTGAGGCGTCCATGTTTTGGGAGGTTCTGACATTTTTCAGCGACCGTGTAGGAAATCTGTGGACGCTGCACAAGCAGGAGGCTCTGCTACCAATCAGGCAGGTGTTCCGCAAAGGATGACATGACAAGCAAATTCATTCCAGCACCACCAGCACCAGTCTCACCCATCAACCAGATGCGCCTTCTCATGCGACTTATCGGGGAGACATCAGAGCTGCCGTCGGCTGCGAGGCTGCTGAATGATGATGACCTTCTATTTTACGCTGCCATTTCCTGCTCTTTTGTGTTTTGAAGAGCAATTCAGCAAAGGAAAGCGAGTCAGATCAGCTGTGTTGTGCTGAAGCAATGCTTCACAAAGCCCAGCTGATTAATATGCAGAAACAGATGTTATCAGGTGTTATCTGCGTCCTGCAAACTGTTGGGAGTGGATAATCGCTCTGCATGTCATCGCACAGGCATCAGGGATTATTCGATTAAAATCTTTCTCCAAACCTTTTTCTCAGGTGTACTTTGATCTGAAGTAATTCATAATCCCATTAATTCATTTATAATTTATTATTCAGGGAGGAGTTGTGCTGTTACAGGGTCTTTTTCAGCTCAACAATATAAATAAAACGGGAGTAAAAGACACGACTGAGACCAGACAACTCTCATCCTGTGTCAGAAGCCAAATAACAAAAATACGTTCAATGTTTAAGTTACAAAGTCAACAAAAGGAGCTCCAAACCTCCATTTAAACTCCTCTCTTCCACCTCTCCTCTTCTCATTCACATCCTACCTGTGAGTTTCAGGTTTATCAACATTCGTTCTTGGCCTCCTACCTGATCTACAACCTTTACACAAGGTGAGAAAAACTGAATTTATTGTCTTCTTTGCAAAAACTCGATTGTGCAGTGAAAGATTTAGAAAATTTTTAAGTATAACCATGGAGACGGATGCATTAAGGTGCTATATACTGTTTGTTTATTCTATTCTGTTTATGATGATAGCTTATAAAAGACATCATGCACACTGACCTTCGGACCAGGTGAATCAGTAGAAAGTGCCTGTTTAATAATGCAGTACTGACATACGGAAGCAGCCCTTAACTTGTTTTTGAATAAATTAAGTTCATTATTAACTTGTCATAATCTAAGTCGTCTCTTCAATGTCCATGCTGACATTGAAGCTGTAAGTGGTTCCAACCGAGGTGCAACATGTTTGACCTGTCTATCAGGGAGGTGAAGGAGCTCAATCCTCCAGAGGTGTCCGATTCAGTCCTCCAGTTCGCCTCATGGGGTCTTCATGGTCAGCAGATGGTGAGTGTTCCTTCATCAACTTATTCAGTCTGAATTTTTAATAAAACAAATCCTTGTTAGAAATAAATGAATAAACTCTACATAATAACAGGCAGCACATGTTGATATGTTCACCCATTCATAACGACAACTCAGATGTCCAAAAGTTTTCAAAGATAAATACCTTTAAATTCAAAGCTTCAAAAACAAAGATATGCATCTTTGAAAACATTTCCTTCTGATCAGATATTCAGAGCAGCTCCTGAAGCTGGAATCGGACCTTGCCAGTCCAACCTGTATCTTTCCGCTTCAGCCAAATTCATTGATGTCCCTCTGTTGAACACGTCCTCTGGTGGCGTCTGTCCATCCTTAGTGCTTTATTCAGGCTGCCGTGTTGGCGTGCTGCAGATGCATTCTCAGGTCCGTTTGTGAGTCTTTCAATCTCCTGCTGCCTCCTGGACTCAGGCTGGGCTGATGGCCGCTTCAGTGCTTCTGGTCCTAAAAAAGAAAAAAAATGACTAACCTAATTTCCTAAATTCTTTCCCGTGTAATGTTTTTATCTTTACCTAAAACTTTATTCCACAGATATATATCTTTGAAAACAACATTTACTTCCAATCGGATGTTCAGAGCAGCTCGTGGAGGCTTACGTCTTCTGGACAGGAGGGCATCATCTTCAATGGCATTGCAGACTGGCTGTATGAGGGTAAGAAGGGACCTCCATCCATGCTGCTACAATGGGACAGACATTTAAAGGGATTAGCCTTGGATCTGAGAAAGACCTGAAATAAAGACTAAAGTATTTAGAATCATCCAATGTTTTGTTGTTTTCCACCTCTGGGTTTGCCAGAGGAGATACTGCACACACAGGTGGCACACTGGTGGTCTCCAGATGGTTCTAGGCTTGCGTATCTCACCATCAACGATTCCTTGGTGCCCAACATGCTTCTGCCCAGATTCACAGGCATGCTTTACCCCAGAGGGAAGGAGTATCCCTACCCAAAGGTGGACTTTAAGGCTTATTTCCAGAGTTTCATTTAATTTTACAGAAGCTGCTGCTTGGTTGTTTCCAGGGTGAAACTGCTGAAGTCATGTAGTTTTTTGATCGACCGCTTAGATGAAAACGACCGAGTACCAATTAGATATGAAGGTACCTGCATGTCTGTGCTGTTTCCGTCCAGATGGCTCAGGTTAACCCCACTGTTAGACTCTACGTGGTCACCGTGGATGGCAGCTCCCGAACAACTGAACTGAGACCTCCGGACAGCTTTGAAAAGAGGTTGGATTCGAATGTTTGACCTATTAAATATGGTCTTGTTGATAAGTTTTGTTTACATCCTTCCGCTGTTTCCACAGTGAGCGCTACATCACCATGGTCAAATGGGTCGGACCACAGAGGCTGAGCGTGCGTTGGGTGAATCGAGCCCAGAACATGTCGATTCTCTCACTTTGCGATGTTGTGACAGGCGTCTGCACGACGGTAAGAACTGCACTGGGAAGAATTGGAGGATAGGGAAACGTGCATTCAGCTTGTTTACTTGTTTCTTTCTGACATTCCAGAAAAACGTGCTGACGTCAGAGAAATGGCTGGATCGTCAGGTGATGGCGCCGATCATTGTCTGTTCCAGTCAGACATTTGCTTAAAGTGCCAGTATTTCGCTGTCATTTGGACGGCAGCAGTTAACATGTACCTTGTTGTCTTTTACAAACAAAATGCATGATTATGGCCTTAAGGCGCCACCAGGAAATAAGAAAAAAAAACAACCAGATATTTCATGGATTAAATGAAGTATCATTTCCCCAGAACGAAGAGCCACTCTATTCTCGGGACTGCAGGACATTTTTCATCACGGTGCCCCTAAAGCACAGCCATCGTGGGACCTTCAGCCACATCAACATGATCTCCGACCGAGTAAGACTGTTACAAACGTCACTCAGCCACCACTTTGTTGCCCTGACTGATGAACGGAAGCCTGATTTTCTGATGATGAGTAAATTGGTGCGTTTACATGGACCAAAGTAGCCTGGTGATGAATGGCTTTTTGAGAACATTATCACAGGTTTGAGAAATCCTCAAACTGCCTTGCAACCTGGAGAAAGTTGAAAGAATCCTCTGGCCTTATCTGATTCTGTGAGGTATCAACAAAACAAGTATGGCGGGTTTAAACTGTGTTTAATATTACTGGAGCGATGTGGGAATTCAACTTTGTCTTCTGTAATAAAAGACTTTATCACAAAAGGTTCATAGTTACAATATAGTACTTTGCTTTGACTCAGGCTCCTTTGACCTTTGATCGTTAAAAGATCAAATGTCAAATGCTCCTTTAATACTGTGATCTTTTAGACACTTTGATCATCAACCAAAAACATTATGGGTTTGCTAGACACAGATTTCAAATTGTTTTACAAGATCAGGATGAGACGTTAGGTCGTATTTCTAATGTGCTATACTGTTCAACACCGCGGTATCCTGAATGTGATCATAACCAGGATACCCAAGTCCATGTAAGCACACTGAATGTTGTTGTAATTCAATGGTTGTATGGCAAAAGACAGGAAGACCTTGTACAGTCTGGCTTTTGAATATTTTGCTCCCAGTCTGACGGTGTGGAGGGCAGCGTCCGCCACCTGACCTCAGGAAGCTGGGAAGTGACTCAGCTTCTGGCCTATGATGAGAGCATTAGCTCGGTGTATTTCCTGAGTACGGAGGAAGGATCCACTCAACGCCATTTGTACAGGTGCGCTTCCACAATTTAGACCATTGTCAACCAATAGAACAGCAGGAAAGCACATGACTGTTTGCCTCACGAGAGGTTGAAATCCTGCAACTACAGTGTAACTTAATACAAAATGACTTTGTTCTTAGAAACAAGGTCTCCAGTTTCATAGCTGAAGAACAAGTAATGAAAGAACCCAAGCAGATGGTGTCTTTGCTGTCGTCATCAGAGTGTCCAGTGTGGAGCCGTTTCAGAAAGAATGTCTCAGCTGCTCACTGTTCAGGTCCAAGTGCACCTTCTACGACTCGACCTTCAGTCCAGACCTTCAGCATGCTCTTCTTCACTGTAGAGGTGATGCCTCATCACAGCTGCATCCGTCTAGCTTTAATTTTTCCAGAGCAAATTTTGCATGATGAATCTTAAAAATGGCCTCAGAAATTCAACTGCTCTTCTTTCAGCCTCATGAACAAATAAAAGTAAAATTGCATTTTGCTACCATTTTCCAGGTCCTGGAATACCACAAACCACTCTTCACAAGCTGAGCGACATGGACAGTAAGTCCTCATGAAGTTATTTGTGCTGGACGTGGTAATTCCTTACATTTTTTCAGTTGTTCACATTCAAATTCTCCATTTCTTCTTCATTTGATGTATGAATTGATTGCAAGCAGGAGTCATTCTTCTACTTGTGCTGTATTTGTCAGAGCACCAAACTCTGGACAGGAGCTCCGTGCTGAGTCAGGCTCTGCTAAACAGGACGATCCCCAAGTGGGAGCGAAGGACGGTTCAGATCAACAGCTTGGGTAGGACACTGCTACCAGTGCTTGGTAGCATGTACAGCATGTAGCTGTACATGCTACATGCTACAGCTACATGCTTGCCCATGTAGTGGAAGTATTTTAGTTCTGTTTTAAGATGGCAAAAAACAGACTGAATTCTGTTTTTGAATTCTTCTCCAGGGCTCCGTCTTGGATTGATTACCCCATTAGATTTGGATGAAACAATGGCCCATCCGCTGTTACTGATCATGTATGAAATTTCATTTTTTGGATATTCATGTTTCAAATGTCAAAGTGTGACTATCTGTTCATCAAGTGTGTGTGTTTTCCACTGGACTAAACAGCGACAGCGCCCCTGGTAGTCAGGCTGTGAGTGACCGCTTCTACCTCGGCTGGGACTCGGTGCTGGTCGGTTTGCACGGTGTCATTGTGGCCCGCCTGGATGGTCGAGGCAGCGGAGTACAGGGCCAGAAGATCCTGCACGCGGTCCACCAAAGGCTGGGAACGGTTGATGTTCAGGACCAGCTCGCGGCTCTGCAGTAAGATCTCTGCGTGGTTGCACTTTTGTACACCGAGGCAGCTTTTTGTGGAAATGAGCACTTCTGCGCCAGTAGGTCCTAGATCCGTCCCGGGTTGGAGGTGCCAAAA
>BJFM01001660.1:591-15434 GCA_016586285.1 Arothron firmamentum
CCCCCCCCCCCCCCCCCCCCCCCCCCCCCCCCCCCCCCCGCACCCAAACGCTGGAGAGCAGCCCAGAAACCTGCTCCGTCTGTGGAGGGACAGCTTGTGTGGACCTGTCACTGGTAAATGTCTTCATAAACATCTGGCCCACAGCAGCTGGCATCTGGAGTTCTCCGGCCCCCCAGGTAAAGTGCTGTCTCACCTCCTGCTCATGTCTCTGACCTGCAGACCTGTTGAGCTGCACCCCAGAGGCCATCTCTGCTGGCGTGGCTTCAGCAGCGTCAAATGAGCAGAGCTGATGTTCTGATGCTGGTCCACCATCCTCAGGAACCATGAGAACCCTCCCAAGAAGACGACGGCCATGTTTACACACCGCCGCCGCTGCTGAGTGTTTATTGCCTACTGACTACTCTGTGTGTGTGTGTGTGTGTGTGTGTGTGTGTGTGTGTTTGTGTGTGTGTGTGTGTGTGTGTGTGTGTGCGCTCTTACCTTGACTTTGTCAGGTCCTGTCAGAAAGAGGAGGATAACAGAAGAGACGCGTTAGAAAGAAGGAGCTGCTCAGCAACAGAGTCCACAGCTGAGGGGGGTCCCAGCAGCAGAGAGGCTGCTGCTGGGACCTCCAGGCTGCTGGGGGGGGGGGCAGCCACGTTCTGCTGCATCAAGCTGAACAAAGCTCATGGTTCTGGGTCTGGAGCTCAGCTGAGGTGAAGCAGTCAGCTGACTCTGTCTCATCTGACTCAGCTCAGGTCTGAAAGAGCTTCCAGCTGATCAGAAGAGATGGACACACACACACACACACACACACACACACACACACACACACACACACACACACACACGCCCAGCCCTGGCTGCTGACAGCTGAGGGTGATACTGTTGTGTCTGATGTCAGATTGAGTGTAAAACAGCAGCTGAGCTGAGCAGCCATGCTGCGGCTGGGGGCCAGCATGGCGGGGGCCCGTCCAGAGCACCCTGCCCCGGCTGGAGGCACCCCTGCGCCCAGCCCGCTCAGGCTGTTGGGGATCTTGGGCTTCTGTCTGCGGGGCGGCTCCGCTCCAACAGTACCACCCGTCTGCGGCAGCAGAGGCTGAAGCTTGAGGGGACTTACTGGGCCCAGAGGAGGAGGCAAACGGGTCTTTGCCGCTGAAGGGGTCCTCGGGGCCCTTTTTGCTTTGAAACGGATCCACGGCGTCGCTTCCAAACGGCTGGAAGGGGTCGCACGGGTGTGAGGAGTCGGCGGGGCCCGACAGACCCACCGGCGTGCTCTTGCCTGGGGACAGGAAGGCAGCAGTCAGCAGCAGCAGGCAGCCAGCTCCTCCACACCAGTCACACCAGTCACACCAGTCACACCAGTCCTGCGGCTGCAGGCAGTGAGAGGGCAGGCGTCCGGCTGCTGCAGCAGCCGCCCAGGGGGAGCAGCTATCCTGAGGAGGGGACAGCAGGGCTTGAGGAGCCAGGCCTCTGGTCCCGTGGACAGCAGGCTGCACGCCCCGCATCATCGACCACACACACACACGCCTCTGGAGCGGCAGCGGTGCAGCACCCCTGCATGCATGCAGGCAAGCGTGTGGGCCCACCGGCAGCGTGCACGCAGCCTGACCTCTGGTGAACCGCTCGTCCTGGTAAACAGCTCAGAGGAGGCAGAGGAAGCCGGGCTCGGGCGTGGCTGCCAGCAGCAAACCACACATGACTTTCCTGTGCAGAGACAGCAGCTCAGAGGCAACGCCACAAACACACACACACACACACACACACACACACACACACACACACGCACGCACACACACGCTGCCGGCTGAGTAAGCACCGGCCCGCGCATGCAAACGCGCGGCAGCGCTAAGCGGCCCGGCCTGGTCAGGGGTCCGCCTGCGGCACAGGCGGGCCCTCCAGGTTTGGAGGCCCCGCAAGAGACCACCAGCCAGTCAGTCAGAGACACTGACAGCACCAGCGACGTCCAGGAGCAGCTGGACCAGCTCCAGCGTCCAGCCCTCCTCTGCCTGCTCTGGAGGACAGGACAGCCTCTCCTGCCACCAGAGCTGCATGTTCACAGCAGACGCTCGGCTGATGTTCTGGGTGCTTTTGCTCCCTCAGCTAAGATCAAAGCTAAAGCTCATCTGGTGGGTTTCTCTCTTATGTTCGATGTTTTGACAGACCTTTGCCGCCCTGTTCGCACTGAAAAACTTCACCGTGGAGCAAGAAGGTTGGTGTGTGTGGAGCAGGAGGAGGGTCAGCCGCTCAAACACGCCTTTGATGGGCCAGAGAGAAGGAAGGTGAGACCACTGTTTCAGTGTTCCTCCAACCTCTAGATTGGCAGAGACAAACGAGGACTTCAAAGACTTCAAAGCCTCCTGACAGCCAGAACAAGAGTGGGCCTCAGAGGAGGCTCAGCGGAGCCTCCGTCACCTGACAGTGTTCTGCTCCATGCTTCTATTCCCAGTCTAGCCTGGACTGTTGCTTCCCCCCCCACCCCCCAGTGTGTGCAGAATGTACCACTTGGTGGTTTGGGCCGTGGCGGGACTCCTTTCTTGGGTGGCAGAGCCGGAGTGTCGTTCTTCCTGCTGAAGGGGTCGTCTACAAACACTGACTGGAAGGAAAGAGAGCAGAACGTCCTCATTTCCAGCCTGTTGGGGAAACGTGAGTAAAGTCTGTGTCTCCAAGAAGGGTCGTGACCTTGGGCACCTTCTGGTAGTCTGGCAGCCAGCTGGCCCTGCCTTCGAACGGGTCCCTGGCCTTCAACATGTGGCTGAAGTCTGCAAACCCAGCGGAGGTGCTGCTGCCGCCGCCGCTGAAGCTGCTGCTGCCAAACGGGTCCAACGTCCCGAAGAGATCTGGAGAGACATCAGCCAGGGAGGTTTAAACCAGGTGAAGGCCCCGCCCACACCACAGCAGCACCACCACAGCAGCACCACCACAGCAGCACCACCACAGCAGCACCAACACAGCAGCACCAACACAACAGCTGCACTTAGTTCAGCAGGTTAGCGGCCCCCCAGCTGGTAACGACCCCCAGCACGCCTCCGCTAGCATCTGCACACTGAAGAGCAGCCCTGAGGCTGCACTGGGGCCAAACTGGGGCTGCACTGGGGCCAAACTGGGGCTGCACTGGGGCCAAACTGGGGCTGCACTGGGGCCAAACTGGGGCTGCACTGGGCCAACCTGGGGCTGCACTGGGGCCAACCTGGGGCTGCACTGGGCCAACCTGGGGCTGCACTGGGGCCAACCTGAGGCTACACTGGGGCCAAACTGGGGCCAAACTGGGGCTGCACTGGGGCCAAACTGGGGCTGCACTGGGCCAACCTGGGGCTACACTGGGGCCAAACTGGGGCTGCACTGGGCCAACCTGGGGCTGCACTGGGGCCAACCTGAGGCTACACTGGGGCCAAACTGGGGCTGCACTGGGCCAACCTGAGGCTGCACTGGGGCCAACCTGGGGCTGGGGCCAGTCTGAAGCCCTGCAGCCTCAGGGCAGCAGCTGCCCTCTAAAAACCCTCTCTAGGTCACGCCTGGCTGGAGGGACGGGTGGAGCCGTTAGCACTGAGGGTTGGGGTTGCTCTCACAGCCGTGCACAGGTGTTGTTTGCCGGCTGCAGCAGTCACAGGCGGGCGTGGTTCCTACCTGATCCTTTGGCCTTGGCGCTGCCGGAGGAAAAGGGGTCGCTGCTGATGAAGTGGCCGGTTTGCTGCGGAAACAAAAGCTTCAGCGGTCAGCTGAGCAACGGGGCCGAAGGCGGCTTCAGAATGTGTCGTTTGGCGGAGCGCCTCCACCCTCGGGACTGCACGGCTACCTTGCTGGGCAAGGTGGCGCTTTTGCTGAAGGGGTCAGGGCTGGAAAAGGGATCCATTTTGGTGGTCTTCTTGAAGAAGTCTTCCGATGAAGCCTTGAAAGGATCCGCCTCTTTGAAAGGGTCTCCACCAAAAGGATCTGCAGCATTGAGCAGGACATCAGAGCAGGCTTCTACACCGCACCATCTGAAAGGTGGCGTATGTGGAGAGAACGGACTGATTAAAAGTGGAAGCAGCGCTCCACCCAAACCCACCTGTGACTGCAGACGGCTGCTTGGCAAAAGGGTCAGTTTGGAAAGGATCGCCTGCAGGACCAAAACGAAAGAGAAAGTAAATAATGGGAGGACAACAACAGCAGAAAGATCAGGCTGTCAGGTGAAGGCCAACCTTTGAAAGGGTCCGTTTTGAAAGGGTCTTCAGAGTGGAAGGGGTCAGACTGATGCTCCTGAGGCTGGCTGTTGAAGATAGACGCCTTCGATTTGAATGGATCCTCCTGATGAGGGACAGAAAAGCGACAGCAGGTTATTTTTGTGGTAAGGAGGACCCCGCAGCAGCCATCGGTGCGGCTGCAGGAGGACCCCGCAGCAGCCATCGGTGCTGCTGCAGGAGGACCCCGCAGCAGCCATCGGTGCGGCTGCAGGAGGACCCCGCAGCAGCCATCGGTGCGGCTGCAGGAGGACCCCGCAGCAGCCATCGGTGCTGCTGCAGGAGGACCCCGCAGCAGCCATCGGTGCTGCCAGCCTGGAAGCGTGGAACGGCTCTGCTTCCACCTGCCCACAGAGCTCTGACCCGTGTGTGCAAGAGCCATCAGAAGACATGTGTTCAACCCTCCATGGTGAATTTTCATGTGTTCATTCATTGAATATGTCAGCAGCGTGCTTGCTGTTCAGTCCCCAGGCTACACATCATACAGCATCGCTGCATCTGGAAATACATGAAAGATCAGCGCCAGAAAGTTTAATAAAACCCGGAGCAGATAAAGCAACGTGTTGAGGACACGGACACGCCTGGTTTCTGTTATCTGAAGGTCCCGCTACGGGTGTGAGGCGACCGAGGGTACAACGCTGCCAGACATACACAGAGAGGATTCCAGACTGGAGCAGATAAAAGGTCATCGCATTTGGAAAAAACCTCTTGAGTGAGTTCAGTGTGGCGACATCACCCTTCAATGTGCACGTTTCCACAGCAACAAAGTGCTGTTTAAGGCTTGAAAACATCTGCACTGTTTAAACACTGCAGCATGCTTCCTGTTGGAGGCGGCGGTTCCTTTTCTGCTTCACGTCTCCACTGTTGCATACATTCAAAGGATGTGTCCAAAAGCAGAGGCTTTCTGACCTGCGGCGCTCTGAGCGTGGCTGGAAACACGCCGTTCTCTCTTTCACTGAAGCAGGCCTCGCTCATGTCGGCCAGGTTGGTCATGCTGCCTCCGTGCGTCCCGTTTAAGGTGTTGTTGCACTGTTCGATGCTTTTCGAGACTTCCTGCTGACTGTCCTGGATCTGAGACAGCTTACTGCGAGCCTGCAGGACACACACACACGCACACACACACACTCCATGTCTTTCTCTGGGCAGCACAGACGTAGATGGAACTCGACTACCTGAACCTGGTTCTGGCTGGTGAGCTGATTAACTCCTGTCACGGCTAGCCTAGCAACACGTGCTAGGATGCTGTGTTATAACTCTCTTCACCTTTATAACACGTTCATGATTGAATGTTAGAGGCTATGCAGCACTAGAATTTCGTGCTCGAAGAAGAACAGAAAAAGTGCTTTTAATGCTGTGGGAAATTGGTGTTTCGGTGGTTTTACATGAGAGAATGTCACATGTGGGAAGCGGTGAGACTGCTGCTATTATCAGACGTGGCTAGAAGATGTCTCACCTGCAGCCTCACCCTCTGACTGCAGGATGGAATTGTAGTGTTCACCGACATTTGCTACCAGCATCTGCTGCTCAGTGTTGTTGTTCTACGTCTTAGTTGACAGACTGCAGTGAAACAGCGACCCCTGTTGGCCGCAACGAGCAGCACAGCCTGCTCCCACCTGGTTAATCTCGTCTTGTGTTGCCTTCAGGGACTTGATGATGGTCTCCAGCTGGATCTTTCCAGCAGCCAGACTCTGCTCCAGCTGATTCTCCTCCTGCTGCAGACGGCCCAGGTCCGCCTTGGCCCGGTTCAGCTCCTCCTCTTGGCTTTGCAGGTCTGATTCCTGGCTGTGGATTTGGCTCTGGAGGGTGGAGATCTAGGGGAGGATGTCAGGAAGATGTGGACTGGCCTCTACTGGCACCGTGGAGTTGCTACCACACCCGTCACGTTCCCACACACCCACCATCTGAGACTCCTCCTGGCACTTCATGCGTATTTCGTTGAGCATGTCCTCCAGCTTGTGCTTCTGCTGGTCCATTTCCTCCAGACGGTCCTGAGCGTCCTGCTTCTGGGACTCCAGCTCCTGCAGGGCAGCTGTCTCTCTGTCCAGGTCATTTTGCATCTCCTGCCAGGTGAGCGCAGCGTTAGCTCCGGCTGGAGGCCGTGCCGCAGCGCCGAGGAAGAGCAGCCCTCACCTGCACCTCAGCGCTCTTCTGGCGGATGGCCTCCTCCGTGTCTCCGATGTCCTGCTCCAGCGTGAACTTCTCCCTGACACGGACACAGAAACCAGCCGTGAGCGCTTACAGCCCACGCATCAGCAGAACGTGCACGTCAACAACGGCCACAGGAGTTGAATCTCAGTTGATGCCACCTCAGGACGGAAGGACCAGCGGCGGACAGACGCCTCGCCAGTGCTGCCTGGTCACATGACCGCTGCATTCCCAGCAGACTTTTGCAACGTGAGGGTTTCTGGTACTAAATGCTTGCATGACCAATCAGAGGACAGGTTCATCAGACGTCCAGCCCAGTCACCTCTGCAGCTGGGCTATCTCCTGGCTCAGCTCATCCAGCTCCTTGATACCCGTGAACTCCCCCGAACCCATGGAGCTGGCACTGTCCTGCAGAGAGAGAGGGGGGGGGGAGGAAAGGAGAGAGGGAGAGGAGAGAGAGGGATGAAGACACAAATGTAGGGAGGAAAACACTCATCATATAAGAAAGAAAATGGAGTGATGGCAAATCAGGCCAAAGGAGATGAGAAGAGGATGAAGGTGTGGAGGGTAAATGAGCAGCACATGTAGAAAGAATCAGCTGTGGGGGTCAGGGATTTACACACACACACACACACACACAAACACACACACACACACAGAAAGGTTCTTTTTCTTGTCTATGTGGGTTTTATTTCCCCAAATAAAGCCAGGCAGAAACACAGGCAGGTTGTTATTGATAACAATATTGATAATGTCATTGATAACATCCTGCAGGCTGTTATTGATAACAATGACAGCCTCCAGCAGGTGAGAGGACAGAGAGGATGTTCTGAATGTCCTGAAGTGGCTCCTGCATAAATGAAGCTTCATCATGGCCAGCATGAGTAAAAAGCAGCGGGTGCAGCAGGACAGGCGGAGGAGCAAACTCACCCGTCTCATGTCGGAGAAGGCAGCCATGTCCGACGCCACTGGAGTCATGTACCCTGAAAGACTCTGAGCACACACACACACACATCACCTCAGTGCGGCCCACACCTTTGGAACCACGTCTCAGACGTCAGCCTCCCCACAGCCACCAGACCTGCTCCACCTACAAGAGTTTATCATCTTGGACAGATTGTCCAGGTGTTGTAGCAGCTTGGACGGAGGTCTAATGTGTCCTCTCAAACGCTCCTCCTGTTCAGCAGACAGACTGTCGGCTTCATCCTGAAACACCACTAACTGGTGCTGTTTTGTGAAGTGTGTGGTGGAGGTCTGCACCGTGACCAGAGGGGCGGATGGCGAAAGCAGGCGCAGCAACGTCCCAGCAGCCCGCTGTTGGTCCCTGCTGGCGCTGCGGCCGGCCCTGGTGCACGTGATACTTGGCCCCTTGTGCGTGTTCTGCTGGAGCCTGACTGGTTCTCCTCTAGCTGCTGCTCCAGAAAAAGGTCCGGCTCCAGATGAGGACATGTGGAGACGCATGCCGGCCCGTGGACCTCTGCTGCTGCTGCTGTCTGTAACGTGTCCTGGCAGATGCTTTTATTTTGTGAGTTTCCAGTTCTGTTTCCTGTGTTGCTGCTATGTTTACTACGGGCTAATTGTGCACACCTGAATCCAATCACTGGCACTATTTGAGGCCGGTTCCTCGGGCTCCTGCTGCCTGAAGGTTTTGCTCCAGTGTGGTCTGCTGCCTGGTGAGGTTTCTCCATGGTGTTTTCTTGTCCTCCTGCGGTTCCTCCCCTGGGTGGACCCTGGTGAGTGTCTTGGTTTCTTCTTCTGTGAAGCTGTCTCCTGCCTGCTGACTCCTGGTTTGTTTCTCAGCTGTTTGGGACCAGGAAGACGCTTCCTGCAGCTGCTGGGACTCTGCCTCTGCTTCTGGGTCCAGACTCTGCTCCACTCAGCAGTGCACAAGGTGGGTTCCTTCAGCCGTGGTGGTTCTGGAGCTCTCTGTTCCAGGTCAGGAGGAGTCCAGGCGGGGGGGGGGCCCAACTGGCCTCACCCCCAGTGGACGCAGGGTCAGAATTGAGCCCGCTCCTCCCATCTGTGGACCACCAAGACAAAGGGGGGGGTGTGTGTGTGTGACCTGGGATGGGGGTTTTTTTGTCCTGTGGTTTCTGCTTTTGTCCACTAGGGGGCGTGGTGGTTCCAGTCTCCAGTGCTGGCGGGCACACCTGCAGCTCATCACCACCCAGCAGCGTCGTTCAGGCAGCTGCAGCGGAGCACCAGCGTGGGTACCAGTGCTCAGACTGGATGTTTGCCCTGTTTGACTGCTTCTCACTGGTGTTTCTCCTGTTTCAAGGTCGCCGTGTCCCCCCAGAGGCAGCCCGCCTGCCACCATCGGGACTGTCCAGCCTTCTTTGTGTTTCTTCCTCCATCAGCGTGCTTTCTGTTTGCCCTTTAGTCGGGGTGGTTCTTTGGTTCTGAACTGTTTTCTGGTATCTGCGTTTGGGTCCTGAACCTGTACCAGCGGTCCAGGGGCAGGTCAAGACTGCTGCAGCTCTAATTATAAATAAAACTGCTGCTGTTGTTGTCTGTGGGTCTGTTCTTGCCTGTTGGACCCAGCAGGGGGTCTCTCATCTGTGGCTCTGGCAGGTTCTTCTCCCTACAGGGGCCGTTGGTGCTCAAGGGTCTGAGGACAGAGGGACTCGCACCTGTGCACGCCTGAAGCCAACAGTGTCTGGGATTTTAGCTCTGGTCAACTTGACCAGATTTGTGAGCTCCAGATTTGACCCCTGCCCCCGAGGGAAGAGAAAAAGCTACAACACTGATACACACACACACACACACACACCCCCCCTGAACCAGCACTGCTGCAGGTGCCCCCACCAGAGGGAGCTCTGAGACAGTATTAACCTTCACTGAGGGAGGCAGCGCCCAAAGCACACGTGCACACACTCCAGTGGCGGGGGGGGGGGGGGCCACCGTGATGGGGGTGCCTCTCTCGGTGGGGGGGATCATGTCTGCGGTCAGAGCCTGGGGAGGGTCGACGCCCTTGAGCACCTTCTGCTGGATGAGGTGCATGGCCAGGGCAAACTGCTCCCTGCTCAGCTTGCCGATCTGCCGGGTGTCCGCCAGAGCCCTGCAGGGGACCCACAGGGGGGCCGGTGAGACCGGGGCCGGGTCCAGCGGGACCGGAGGACCTCGCTAACCGGGTCAAAGGTCCAGCGCCCCCCCCCAGCACTCACCAGATGTGTGCAAGGACGTTCTGAGAGAGGCCGGAGTGCATGAAGATCTCCTTCACTTCCTGTCCGCTGACGAAGCCGTCCAGGTCGGTGTCGGTCTTCAGGAAGATGTCGTCATAGCGACCGCGGTCTGACACGGGAACCACCCAGGTGAGGGCGTGCTGGGGCAGAGAGAGATGCTCGGTTAGCGCTCTGACTGGACACGGCCGCTGACGCTGACGGCTGGGGCGGTGCTGACCCTCCGCCCTGGAGCTGTGGCCACACACACACACACACAGCTGCTGTCTGAGTGCCCCAGAACCGGTCCAGAACTAACCCACACAGACCTGCTGGAGCCCAGCTCCAGAAGCAGAGCCCCATGCATGACCCAGAGGCTGCCTGAAGGACGGCAGCGCCCCCAGGGGGCCTTCGGCTGGAGACACTTCTCCATCACAGCTCTGCTGCAGCACCACCACCAAGCCGGTCCTGGGTATGACAGCGTTTCAGAGGTGGGCCGTGGACGCGACGGCTCCGTGTTGACGGAGAACTTTCCAACACGAGGACGCAAGGGTTAACCGCGCCCCGGCTGGAGGCGCTCCGCCTCCCCAGCCCCCCCGCTGAGGCGGGGCACGCAGTCACCTTACCTGCCCGCTCTTGAGCGAGTGCTTCGGCGACAGGCTCCCGGCGCTGTTGAGCGAGTTCATGCTGCCGTGGGACGGCGTCGAGCGCAGGGAGTCCTTGGGCGGCGGGGGGCTCGCGGGCAGGCCAGGGGGCGCCGCGCCCACTGAGCCCAGGCTCCTCTTCCTCTTGGACAGAGGAACCAGCGAGGCCGGGAGGAGGGCGGGGACGGGCTCTTTCTCCAGGGCGCGGTACACCAGGTGCATGGCCTGAGGGCAGAGGCGGCGCACGCGCCAGAAAGATGGACAGATGAGACGGAAGAGCGCAGCAGCGGCTCCAGCCGCTGAAGGGGAAACCCACCACAGCAAACTCGTCCCTGTCCAGGTGTCCGTCTTTGTCGATGTCGCTGAGGTCCCACACCTGAGGACGAGAGCGCAGCTGCGTCAGAGCCGAGGGCAGGTAGGAGACTAAAGAAGACAAGGCCCGTACCTTCCCCAGGACGTCCAGAGGGAGTTTGGAGTTGATGAGGACCGGCTTCACCTTGTCTCCTGACAGCAGGCCGCTGACCGGGGACAAGCTCTCAAAAATCCCATCGAATTTACTCTTCTCCTCCGGCTGCAAGACAGAACCGCCCCAGAGCCGTTAGAGCCCCCCTCTGCTCAGGTCTGACCTCCCCGACCTTCAGACAGGAGGACAGGCGGGACTGGAGTCCACGTTGTCACCTACCCTGACAGCCCAGTGCACGTCAGCAGGGGGGGGCAGTGTGGCGCTGAGGGACGGGCTGCTGCTGTCCTTCTGGAATCAGACAGAGCAGGCAGCACAGGGACACCAGTCACTCACCGACAAGCACCTCTGGGACGGCGTCCTCCTCCCAGCAGGACCCCGACCCTGAGGCTGGAGACAACACCACCCAATACTCACAAACTTAGGAGGGGGGGCTGTGAGCCCCAGGCTGGACAGACTGACTTCATGTCCACTCTGAGCACAGGACACCAGCCGCAGAGCCACGTAGAACCCCTGAGAGAGGGAGAGGGGGAGGGAGGGAGGGAGAGAGAGGGAGAGAGAGAGAGGACACGCCAGGTGTTAGTGCACATTGAATAGCGCCCCATCAACTGTGGGTGATGCAGTGGGTCAGCAGGGCTCCTGAGCAGCATGCAGCCGTGTGTCCCACCTGCTTGTCCAGGTAGCCTTTACCATCAGGATCAGCCAGGTCCCAAATCTGAAACACAAAAACAAGCTCAAAACAAGCACGAACCCTCTTGTTAATGCATGTTCACCAAAACGGGTGATTTCATCCTGCTTTTCCATATTTAGGAAGGTTTCAGTGACGGTAAGCTGTGAGCCTCCTTCAGCTGGTGGTGTTTCAGTTCCTAAACCACCGCCCTTGACTGCCTATTACAATGACCTCTGTTATAACTCTGTTATAACACCGTAGTTAATGACATCAGAGGCATGGTTTGACTGCCGCAACTTTATTAAATTCTTCATGCATCGCTTGCTTCATTTCTCCTATTATCTCAGCAGAGTTTTGACCTCCAACAGCATCAATCCCTTTCTGAGAGCGATGCTGGGGGCGTGGGAGCACGGCCACGGAGGCGCAGCACACACTCACCTTGCCCAGGGTCATGTCAGGGAGTCCAGACTTTTTCAGGAACAGGGCAGCTTCTGTTGGTCCGACTCTTCCCGTATTCCCAGGATCCACCTTGGCCATCACAGCGAGATCACACGTCAACGTTGAAGCACATATTCAGGATTGATATGACAGCATAAAGGGTAAAACGCATACTAACAACACTATCTTCTTACCTGTCTGTAGAAGTTCTCAAACACAGGGTTCCCACTTGATAACTGTGGCAGAAACATCCATTTACAACACATTTATACTGAGGTAATTGCAGGAGGATCTTTGGGAAGTGCAATAATTAAAAGATCAAATCAGAAAATCAGAGAACAGCACAATTGGGTTTGCTGATGACACACAACTGACTCACAAAGATGGCATCAATCAGACCACACTGCCAGATTCATTCCTGCACAGACGCAGCAGACAAGGATGTGTGTGTGTGTGTGTGTGTGTGTGTGTGTGTGTGCGTGCGTGCGTGCGTGGATAAGCTGGTGCAGCAGCCACTGTTAGCCTGCTAGCCGAGGTTAGCCTCCAGCGCATCCTCCCTCCCATCATCATCCTCAGCCGGACTAGCTTCGCTAGCGCAGCTCTCCCGCTGCCTTTAAAACGCGCTCCTCCGTGTGCCAGCTGCTCACATTTAACAGGCAAACTGGTGCTGATTTTCCCCCCTCCAGATTTATTCTTTTTGCTCGAGCAAACGCGAGTTGTGCCGTCAGGAAGTAGCTTCGCTGCTAACGCTAGCGGAATTAGTCCGCTATCTAACGGGAGCTGTAAAAGGCCTGATCCGAGGGCTCAGTCTAGTCCTTTCCTGATCTCACAGGTTTTATTCAGTCGTTAATATTACAATGAAAGTAACATGTCGGAGAAAAGACACAGTCGCTGGTAGCCAGTGTTTTTCCCGAGCCTAGGCTGTCAGATTTAGATTTGCTGCATCTTTACCTGCGTGAGAGATGTGAGAGCTGCCATCTTCCCTGTTGCTGCGGGAACCGCTCTGTCCGGAGAAACAGCTCCCCCTAGTGGACACACGCCGGCACCACCGCGGGCCGTCCCAACCTCCGCTGGTGGACACACACACACACACACACACACACACACACACACACACACACACACACACACACACACACACACGTTGGAGCTGATTAATATGTCTGCATCTTCCATTCCTGTATTTGTTGCGTTGTCATTATATTTAAAAGTCCCTCCCAGGCCCCAGACATCTGAGGACATGTTCTGCACTGATGGAGCCTTGCTGCTTGGCACTAATCTGGCCCCCAGCGCCCCCGTCAGGAGCCATTGGTGCTTTATTCTATCTGGACAGGTCTTTGGACAGCGATGTTTAGATGTAGAACGAAGCCCAGCTGGGTTCCTTTCATTGGCTTCTTCCAGGCGGTCAAACATCAGGCCTCCTTGTAGCTCCAGGGTTTCCTCACTGGTCTGGGGGCCAGAGGCTCCAGCCTTAAACCTGGATCCAAACCTGCCTTTCTGGTAAAGCTGATCATCAGGGTGAAGGCACAAGTGTCCTCAGACACGCTGCTGCAGGCTCAGGCTGCTGCGGATGCTGATGGCACCTGCGCCTCTTCCTCTTCCTCTTCCTCTTCCTCCTCCTCTTCCTCTTCCTCTTCCTCTTCCTCTTCCTCTTCCTCTTCCTCTTCCTCTTCCTCTGCTTCTGCACCCTGACATTTCTTCCAGATTGCTGTCACATAAAGAGGACATTACAGTCTTGTTTTCCTGTGAATGCTGACTCCAGGGATGGTCCATGAAGCTGTGAGGGTGGAGCGGCCCAGAGATGCACCCGGGCCCACGGACCTGTGTTCCATCACCAGAGATACTACTACTAGTATACTAGTACTACTACTACTACTACTACTGCTACTACTACTACTACTTCTAGCACTAATAATAGTATCCAACCTCGGATAAACGGTAGAAATTGGAAAGATAATAATAATAATAATAATAATGATGATGATGATGATGATGATGATGATGATGATGATAACAATGACCATAGTGCTTTTATTGTGAAGGCTGTGACCGGAAACAGGCCTCGCCAGCGTTAACTTGACGGAGCTCCAACAGAATGAGTCGGTGACTGCGGCGATCGCAAATTCGGCAGCATGTGCGGCGTTGAGGGATTTTTACTGTGAGCCGGGCTGAAGACGTGCAGAGGAAGATGGCAGAGAGGTGAGCGTGTCGACGTGCGGCGGCATTTTGCGCCGCTTCCTTCGATGCTCGGTGTCAGGGGAGGCAGGCTAGCAGCGGTGCGCCTGAGCTGCGCTGCCCGCAGCAGCGGCGGCGGCGGCGGCGGCGGGCTATCGGCTAGCAGCCCGCTGCTGCCCTTTCTCACGCAAATACCCCACAAACGCGGTCGGGCTCCCTCAGCTGCTGGGTCGGGGTGATATCGCGGGTGGATGGAGGGAGTGGTGGAAGGAGGCTGTGTGCGGCTGGAGGATGATGATGCTGGGGATGAGGATGATGATGAGGATGATGATGAGGATGGTGATGATGATGCAGATGCACCTGTCGGGGTGGTCTGGCTTGTCTTTGCTGGAATGCAGCTAGCTGCTCCACCGTGGGCGCAGGAAGCCGCCCACAGCCTGACGGGTGGGCAGTGGAAGGGCCAGGTCACCCGGATGATCCCCCTGCTGGAGGAAGGCGCCTCCCATGAGAGGAAGAGCGCGTGTTGGAGGACCGCGCCGGCCTCCTCCCACTCTCAGGAGCTTCTCCACCTGACGGGTCCGTCAGCTCAGGCTGAGAGTCTGTGGACAGCTGGGGGGGACGCTGCTGAGCCCAGGGGGGGCTTTCCAGCCCCGCTGCCTCCCAGCTCTCCTGGGTTAGTGGCAGAGAGATGGAGGACATAGAAACAGCAGAGAATAGAAGCCTGCATGGCTGCTGGACCTAGCCCTGACACCCCTGTCCACCTGCTGGGCTTCCACAGGGACGTCCCAGAGTCATGTCCCACACAGAGACACTCTGCTTCTACAGGGATGTCCCAGAGTCACTGTCCCACACAGAGACACTCTACTTCAAAGTGAAGACACACTGGCTGATAATCTGCATCTGGTCCATTACAGTTAACGAGGGGGGGGGGGGGGGGGTTTGGGGATGGGGGGG
>BJFM01001661.1:16676-59491 GCA_016586285.1 Arothron firmamentum
CACACACACACACACACACACACACACACACACACACACACACACACACACACAGACTACTGTATGTCCTGCAAAGTCAGACAAAACTATACAATCAAATCTAATCCCAACAACACAATGTGATATCAAAAGGAACTTTCAGATACGGAGAGAACAGATGATACTCACAGTCTCTCAGCGTTCCGGGGGATATTCCTTGGCATGGTCCTGAGACCCAGTCCGTGGCAGTCCACTGTGGTGCCGCTGCAGGTACACAGGGCTGGGCAGGCACCCGCGTTACCCATGAGCAAAGCAGAGAGCATCACCAGCCACATCCAGAGGGGCTGCCTGGCCAGCCTGCCTAGGAATGCCCCAAAACGGTTCCCTCTAACGGGCATGTTTACCAGCACTGAAGCCTGCTCCTTCACAAAGTCCTGTGACACCCTGCAGGTCTCTCTGCAAGAATGATATTATTTGTGGTGAATATGAATATAAGACTGAACTTTTTTTTTTTCAATCCTATATTCTTAGCTTCAAAAGCAAATCCTTTCTTCTCCTTCTAGATATTTTTGGATGTGGCTTTGATGGGAGCAGATCTGCTCTCTCTTCTTCTCTCCTTGCAAACTCTTGTCGTCTCTTGTCTTTGTGGAGTTTCTGCGCTCTGGTCTGCACACGTCTGCTGTCCTGCTCTTACTCACTCCTGCTTCGCTCTGCTCGCCTGGAGAGAGAGGGAATAGGGAAAGAGCAGAAACGGAAAAAAGGCTGTCTCTGTCTCTCTCTTGCACGCTCTCTCTCTCTCTCTCTCTCACTCACACACACACACACACTAGTCATCCATCACAAGGATCTACAAATAGCAGACCCCCCACTCCCCCCGACTCCACCCCTACCCCTCCTCTCCTCCCCCACTCCTCATACAACACCCCCCCAGAACCCTGCCTGAACTTACTCGTTCTCAAGGTCCTTTTTTCCTTTCTGTACTTTCACCAAACAAATCTTCTCCATGCACCTCTCCGTTTACCCCACCTCTGTTCTGTCACATGTGAGGTGAGAGAGAGAGAGAGAGAGAGAGAGAGAGAGAGAGAGAGAGAGAGAGAGAGAGAGAGAGAGACAAAAGAGAATCCACCGGGGAAGAGGAGAATCAACACCTCTGTCCTTGGAGGCAAAGGGGGATTAAATCACCGGTAAAGGTGGATCTCCATATGTGGTCACACACAGAAGTTGCAGCAGGGAGACGCATGCAGAAGTACACAAATAAACATACACATATACCTGCCTATGGACCAGTACCTTCATTATTATTAAATTTTAAATCTTCCTTCTCCTGATGTTGGAATTATGAAGTGCACTCTAAGCTCAGTCCTGCACTGGTCTGCGTCAAGCAAAGAAAGTCAAACAAGGCGTAAGCCATTATTTACTTTAATGAATTCTCTATTTTGCAAATGTTGGCATGTTTCTGTAAAATAGAAGATGCACTCCCAGGTCAGGCCACGTCGTCACTGCAACTCCATAAACTTTTCCAACACATTCCTTAATCTTTACTTTTGGATCGTGTTGGACAAAACATTCATATTCAAACTGGATTTCTGCTTTTAGATCAAAGCAGATTATCCAATAATCTGAAGTAAAGACGTTCCTGTGCGGGGAAATTCTTCATGACGTCTGTGTAGGTTCTTATATGAGTGCTGTTATCAGGAGTTTGTAACAGAGTTTAACCCTGAGTTTTTTTGAGATGATACGAAATGTCTGACCATGTTTGCATAAAAGTAAAGATATAAATGTAGTTTTTTTTGACAGACCCAAAAAAGTGATGTCACGCACACGGGGGGATGTCGAGAGCCGTCATACTTTACATCTGTGTGTTTGATCAGCTTTGCACACACGCACATGCATATCTGAACAATAACAAACAGCAATTTTTTAAAAAAGCCTCATTTGTGCGATTAAAGCAACAGTCCAGTGTATTTCTTCCCTCTAGGAACAGCTAATTAAAGAGCAGACAGCAGTATTTAGTGGTGATGTGGGGGTGGTGAGGGGGTCCCCCCTTTTGCTCTCATGGTCATGATAGGAATGCACACAAATACACAACAGGAATTACAATGGGGCTCTGAATGCTGTAGGAGGCCATTTACAATTAGGCTAAAAGGGGAAAACATACGGGCCCAACGTAAACAGCAGTGAACGCTGAGCGGAGCTTCATGGGGCCCGTCGAGTAAATATTTTTATTTAGCTTGCATCTAAAAGGTTAGAAATTAAAGCAGGCAGCGACCAGGGATTGAACAAAGGGATCAATTTGTTTGCAGCTGCATACTCGACTTTAGCCTGAGAGGGGAAGAACAGGAAGAAACCAAATTTAGCATCCTCAAAACTCCAGTGTGCTTATTTGCATTTCATGCAGGAAAGAGGAAAAGCCCTCTATCCAGTCTGTTACTAATGAAAATCCTGTTATCATGCAGCAACTGATGTATTTGCAGTTTCAGCTGAACCTTTTTATTCTCTTTCTAAACACAGATGACCTTTTGTTTCTATTTCTGAGTCTGACTGTGGACTTTTGAATGCATGCATTTGGAGCTCATCATATATGCTTATAGAGTTTTTTTGTGCACCCCAGATAATGTAAAGTTAATTAGAAGGTCGACTTATTTTACAGCTATCACACTGGAGTGGAGTTAAAATGCTAAATAAAGCCTACTGGGGTTTTGGCTGCAAAATGATGCAGAACTGTCCTGAAATATGCCATTGTGTATTTACAGAACATGACAAAAACAGACCCGTGTTCACAAATGTTTACAACGTTCACTTACAATACCAAACATGCATTGACATGGTCACCATAATGACACATTCCTCCTATTGTGAGAGCTGCCTCCTCTCTGGAAAAGCCTCCCACACAAACTGACTTCTTAAAAAAATAAATAAAATAAATCTGTCCAATTAGGCAAATACTATATTTATATATATATATTTTTCCCCTCTCACTCTTAGCCATATTTAGATTAGATTGGGAAGAATCTGAAATTTCTTCCCAATCTAAAATTGTAAGATTTCATTCAATGAGTTTTCATTTTCATTAATGCAGGGCACCACCATAGTCATATTTTTTCCTCAAGTTTAGACATTTATCAAATGTTTAATGTGGTCAAAAAAATGATTCTGAAAACGTTTCCAGACATTCCACCTTGCTCCAACTCAATCGGTTCGGTCTAATATTTACGACTAAACTGCGCCATCTGGTGTCGACAAATGCAATCGCACTACAGAGAAAACGAAACAAACGCCGAGACAAGTGCAACAGCTTCTTGTCATTTATTTTACATAACTTCACAGTAACAGTGATGTTATCAGCCACGGTTGGTTAACTTGACCCTGCAACCAGTATAACATTATAAATTTAAAAAAAAAAAAAAAAAAAAAAAAAAAAAAAAAAAAAAAAAAAAGTCTAACAGTTTGGATTGAAATTACTGAATATTTTGACCGGCCTCCAAACTACTACTGAAAAAAGAAAAAAAAGAAAGCTGTTTAAAAAGAAAAAAGTCTCCCAAGAGTTACCAGTTACCCATACTGAAATCATAGAGAATAAAACTGTATATATTAAAAGAAAACTCACATTTCCATTAATAAAACTATTGAAATTGCATAGCAAACAAAACTTTACCTAGGAGGGAAAAAAAATAGAAAAGCAACATTTAAAAAGCATATAGTGGTTTAAAAAGACCTCAGGTTCCACTCCATAAAATATAGATTACACATTAGTTGATCTATTCCTCTGATCCATTCTTAGTCTTCAGTCCTTCACGGTACTGTCAAACTTTAAAGCATTGTTGTCACTAAAAAAACTTAAAGTATAAAACTATTAAATAACTTTATATAGTGGCTTGAGATTTATGTACTTAAGGCACATGAGTGGACTCACCACTTTTCTAATCAGTCTTGACTACTCTGAAATGACAGTTCATTAAACTAAACAACAACAGCCAAACTTTACATCTAACGAATGGAAAAATATGTAACGATTGTAGTTTCAATAAGTCATGCATAGAAAAAACACCTATGTGGTAATGAATCGTAACATTTAGATGCACTGGTCAGTGGAGAAAATCCAATAACAAAGAAAGTGCAGATCTCAACCCATTTACTTAAGTATTCAGAATGTCTATATTAAAAGGTGGGTGGGTGTGCGTGTTTAAGGTGGACTTGCTGCTCTAACTACATATGTTTTTTTTCCTGCTAATGCAGCTAAATATCTCACCCAAACTGACTTCAAAAACCCAGCATCTCCTTCCAGGTCATTTAGACTATATTCACTCATTCCATTCCAGTAACATCACATTTCAATCCTTTTTTGGATCCTTTGCTGAAGTCAAACTTACCAGACTGGAAAAATAAGTGTTCAGTTGCTTTCCTATGTCTAACTAACCATGACAGAGAGAACTCGGAGCACATCACACGGGTGTGGGTGTGGGTCAACAGCAGGCAGGGGGGTGTTTTCTTGGGTGCGAAAGGTCTTTCTTTTAAATATGATTAACACTGGAGTAAGAGAGACAGAGAGAGGGTGAGACAGAGACAGGTGGCGTTATTAGAAGAGAACATCAGGTCAGACTCTCGTCTTTAACCACATGAAACCCTCAGTAGCCATGAGGAACATATGGATGCAAAAATCCAACCTTTTTTTGTGATGATGTGATTATTTGTAAAAATTAACTCAAGGCTGATTTAATTTGCCACTTCACGTCTATTTCCTGACTGCATCCGTTCAGGCAAGTTTTGCATGTACTGGCTCCTTGTGTAGCTGTTGCAATGATTTTTCTTTTTCAATCTTTGTAAATTCCTGCTTGTGAGTCAATCATCACTTATGTGCTGTCACCAGGAGTTAAAAATCATCTAACCTATGACAAACATCTTCATCATTAAATACTCACTCCAGCACAGCTGCTTCTCTTCCACAGCCATCACATGAACTGCTTGAAGGACTCTGTCCATTGTTTTCTTTCTCTGCTTGCACCTGGCCTCCCAACACTTTCCTCTGTTACATATAAAAAAGTGCATCTTCATGTTGTGACTTTTGAAACTTGTTGGAAAACACACTGCTGTTTCAAAAATGACCATACAAGATTACCTTAATGATTCCCCCCAAAGAGCGTGAACGCCAGTGTTTCCTGCTGAAAGGTGTCCGAGAGTCAGCAGAACCCATCTGCAATGGCTGCTTTTCAAACTGTGCAAAAACCAGAGAGCAACACTGAGTGCATGCATCTGTGCACTCTCTCTATTCACAGCAGGGACTGATGGTACCTGTCTGATCAGCTTCTTCTTCTTGGCAGAATCTGGCATGTTGTTAACTTGCTGGTAAAGCTCTCGGAGTGCAGATTCTGTATAATCCAGGGAGACCTCCCCTCTTAATCTTTGTTGGGCTGGAGGGGGGGAAGCTGGCATTACTGCAGACATGGTTCCACTTGTGGTCCCAGAACAGAGTGTCAGGTCATCCTAGGAAGGTCAGAGGTAACAGTGAAACAGAATTTATCTTTATTTAATAGCTTCTGTAAAACATTAGCTAAAAAAAGATTAGAAAAAAGAATCTCCATTCACCTTTGACTGCAGAGATTTAGATCCAGTGAAGTATAGGCTGGTATATTCTTTAATATATGCTGGTGCCTTTAATGAAAACACACCTGGACATCAGATCCCCTTAAAGGTTATTGTGGAGAATTAAAGTGATGTGTGGTTGTTTTAAAAATGGTATGAAGTCAGCATAAAAAAAAATATTACAAAATCACAACAGAAAACACAAGGGTGAAACGACACAGAAAGAATACAGAACTGACAGGTAAATGTAACTGTAAATGTAAATGTTTGGTAGCCTTTGTTTCAGTAAAGACGTTATATATGTGTAGTTTTACATTAAAAAAAAACAGTAGTGTCAGATTTCTGTTTACCTTGAACAGTCGCTGCGAATGCCTGATAAGAAAGGCCACCCCCTTATTCAGTTTTTCAATGTTTCCCTGCAGGTCACTCGCAGTCACCTCAAAAACAAAACAAACCAAACAACACCAAATGAAAAACTATTACAATCAAAGTTGGAAGGCAGAAGAAAAAAAAAACAAAAACGGTGCATCTGTGCTCCTTACATTTTTCGGCCAGATGATGTGTGGAGCAAACATTGTGGCTAGATTGATGGCGGACATTTTATTCACGTGCTGATTGCGGGCGGTGTGGTGCAGCAGGTCGAGGAGCAGCTTCAAAAGACTGCGATTGGCTGCTGGTAGCAGCATGAAAAGTAGCTGAAATGCTTCGATCTGACGATCTTTGTCAGGAGTATTCGTCTTATCCCCTTTCTCATCAAAGAGGGTGAGCTCTGAACAGAACATATCAAAAATTAATAAAAAGTAAGGACAGGGTCAATTAAAAAGTAAAGTTAATAATCTGAGGGTGAGAAGGGTGTGTGTGTTAATGTCAGTAACCACCTCCAATCTTCAGGTGAGCGTGATAGTGTCTGTGTGTGAGCAGAGGTTCTGGCAGCTCTCCCAGGTAGGCCTTGAGTACTGTAGCAGCGTCATTGGGGTGGAAATCACCCGCTTCAAGATCCAATTCTGCTCCAGTATTCAGCATCTCCCTAAGGGCTGCCTGTCTCAGGCTGTGGCCCGGTACACGGAACAGCCCCTCCACATGAAGGTCTATGAGTGGGGGAGAAAGATGAAGATAGACAGACAAAAAAGAAAGGGATGGAAAGAGACGTGGTGAGTAGGCGGGTAGACACAAGAGACATGTGGACAGAGAAGTGAAAAAGAGAGTGAATGAAATGAAAGGGGAGAGGCAGTAGGAGCAAAGTGCTTTCAGATAAATTATTGACTAAAGCATTTTCTTTCAGAGTCCACTTTCACTGAATGACATCATCACTTTCTAGAAATAAACCATGACCTAATGTTAATACACATTTTCACACTAAGCGCAAGTAGGATGCAGATACTATTATCATAATATTTTGGAGACCTGTTAGCTTTGCACATGGCAGGCAGAGATTCTTGTATCAACAAATGAATTAATGTTTTTGTTTAACAGAAAAACACTAATTACACATGCAGGTCATACTCACGTTTACTGAGATATTCAATGAGTTGATAGATCCGTGCTATTCCTTCTTCAGTTAATGGTGCACCAAAAACCACTCCTTTTTCTGAATGACATTAAACAGCAGAGAAAACAGAATTTGACACATCATGTTAATCATCATCATTTTTAATCTTATCAAGTTATTATTACCCAATAATTTTGTGGTTAAATTGTTGTTTGGAAGAGAACATCAATAGATTTTGGGCTGTTTGTAAAAGAAATGATGTAAAATATGGCTTGAAGTCTGCACATGTCTACAAATAATACTGCATGTGTGAATAGTAAATAAATGTTAACAGACAGATTATATTCTTTTATTTCACTGCAATGACTGCAAAGCTATATTTACATATAACTACTGTAAAAAGTACATTGTTCTTCCTTCATAATTTTGACTGTAAAAATTGAGTAAAAATAAAAAACACAAAATAACCATTATAACACCGCACATTGGACATTTATCTGAAACAACTGTAAGGACAACAATGGTTCTTTGTTGCCGACCTTTCCGCTTCAGGAAGTTGAAGGAGCGCAGGAAGCCACTGGCGGTCGGGATTTTAGGATCAGAATCCCCAGTAAACTGTGCAAACTCATCCCCTGGAAGGTCGATGAGACGAGTGATACTGCTAAGTACCAAATCAGTAAAAACCTGCGGGTGCTCATGTTTCAGCCGCTCCACAAAAAAATCCGGGTTAAAGATAACAGGCTGGCTGGCGTTCGGCACTTCCTGGGTGATGAATACACTGCATTTTGTCCCACTAACAAAAAGAGGAATACGGTCATTGTGTGACTCTTAAAAGAGAGATTATGTTTCGAGTTTATACATAAAATCGAAAGGTCCAATCTGCACAGAAGCTAATATTAGCCACAATGATAGCATAACAGTTAAACAGTTATGGTATGTTTGGACGATGCTAACGTCTAAACCATGCAAATATATTAAAAAACGCAAATTAGTATGTTTAAACTAAGTTTATATCATAGTTCTGTAACAACATATTAAACGAAAAGTTTGCACCTTCTTTCCAGTTTGCAATTGCTTTGGGGAACAGCTTCAGCCGCCATCTTCGTTTGAATCTTCCGCTATTTCATTTTTAGTTCCGCCCACTGTGCGGTGATTGGCTGAAATAGATGCACGCTAAATTAATTCCGACTCTAGATTGGACCAGATTTCTTTGCTTTATTCTTTTTGTACAGTATTTTTATATTTATCTTGCCTTTTTAAAAAGTTACAAGAGAACGTTTTCATATCAGTCTTGTGCAATAAAACACTATTTCTTTTACTGCCTAAAATATAATACATTAAAACCGATACAATTCACTAACAACAATGAATATAATACGTAATAATATTCATATTTGTTATGAGCCATGTACAGTAAACAAAATTCTGCTCCGCATACTGTCAAATTCACATTAAACACATGTAAAATGACAACAATATTACTAGAAAATTAAAAATAATCAGATAAATCCTACCAAACACAATAGAAACTTTCTGTTTCAGATATTATATAGGTCCACAGTTCACATTTTTACACAGTTTAAGCAGTTTAAAAGTTGAGAAAATGCAGTTTTATTTTTTAAAAGGTTATTGGTCAGCTAAGTTTTCACAAATATTTCACAGATTTTCACTTTTGGTCCCCTTTTCTCAACTTTTAATTAGTTGTTTCACTCCTTGCCCTTTCACTGGTGTTGCTCTGACTCAGTAAAGAAAGACTGCATCTTCTCCAAATGCAGTAATGCTTTAGTCGACGCAGTGTTCTCAAGCACGCCCTGCGAAAAGTCTGAGAGGATATGCAGAACAGCAGAGGGTCTAGTGCACCGTTGATATACCACAATGGAAGAGACAAGTAGGTTTTCAGGACTGTGTAGACAGAATGGACGGTGTCGGACCACACAACCACATACACCTGCATCAATGAGGAGGCAATATCTGGAAAATTGCAAACAAAAAAGGCCACTACAGCTGCACCTGTAAGAAAAAAAAATGGACAAATATCATATTGAATGGCTTCAACAGAAAAGCTTCATATTTACACTTTTATTTAGAGCAGCCGCTGCCCCGTGCAGGGCCTCCAGTCACTAATATAATATAAGGTTACATACACGTTATTCTGTCTTCCAAAGAAACTAAAATCTATATTAATACTGATTGCTTTATTGATATGCTTTAGACATTTTCTGTCTAAATTACTTAGAGATCATTCCCAATAATTAGCTGCAACCCAAAGCATTTACCCTCTCAAAGAAACATCATGGTTGTTTGTTTTTACTCTGACAGCCATTGACTCACCCATGAGTTTCAGTGCTCTCTTTTCACTTAAAAGTAGCTTTCCATTTTGATGTGACTGAATATCCTGCCTTCTTTTGGAATAAGACCGCATAAGACCCATGTCTCTCCTCTGATGTCCATTCCTTTGCAGGTAAATCAGGATGAGTAGATAGAAGGTAAAGATGGAGACAAGTGGGATCTGCATTTCGAGAGGCAAGTTAAATGTCAGTGCATGCCACAGTAAACTGTTCAACAGCACTTAACTGACCATGAAAAAGACCCCTGCTCTTAGGAGCAAAGCCCCTTTGTAGATGTGTGCAGGGTCCGGCTCCGTCATCTCACACACGGTGGAGACATGGAACGCTTCTTCTCGGGTTTTAGCTGTGTAATCCAGGATGCAGGCTCGAGCCTGGTCGTATACAATCGCAAAAGGTACTGTTGAGACCAGCGAAATGATCCATACTGAAAGCAGGCATGGCAAACGAGACTTCTGTTGGAGAATAAGAAGAGTGCGTGTGAAATTCCACTTTTTAAATCCAGCTTTTGTGTGTCATGAAGTCTTATTCATTGTGAACATCAGTGATACAAAGAACAGTCATTTTTCTGATTGTACTCCCTTCCTTTGTATGATAAAATATCCAACTCTTTTAATTTTTTACATTTATGTCCATAGAATTTTAGAATTCAGACCCGTCATATTCAAGCAACCAGTGACAATACCTAAGTAACTAATATCAGATAACACATCTGAGTAGCTATTTGTGTAATTGCAATGGGAATAACAGAACAGAACAGTATGTTGGCACAACCTTCAGACTGGAGACTGACCACATGGTGTGGCAAATGGCTATGTAGCGCTCAGTGCTAAAGGTCATGATAACCCAGCTTGTGGTGGCACAGTACAGTTGTCGGATCATGAAGTATATCTTGCAAACCACTTGACCAAGGCGCCATGGGTAGCTCTCCCAGTAGTAGCGATACAAGGTAACAGGAATTGTCAGCAGCTGTAGAATGTCTAAAAAAAAATGAAAAGAGAGATATAATCAAAAGATCTACTTCACTCTGCTCCGACACTCTGGACCTCTCTGTCACCATAGCATGGTCCAAGGACCTTATACTCCAATAAAAACTTAGTATACATGACAAGAGATGATTATCATATAAAAAGCTGATGAGAGACTTAACAACCACTCCACAGCTCCTGAGTATAATAGGAACACACACACACACACACACACACACACACACACACACACACACACACACACACACACACACACACACACACACACACACACACACACACAAACACACACACATACTACAACAAAGACTCCAGTCTTTAGGGAAGGATGGATAATTTAAGATTGGTTGAAATGAGCAGCATGTGCTGATTATGCAGAGCGCTCGCATCACCACTTTAAATCTTCTGTCTTTAGACTAATGATACCTAAAAGCATGGAGAGCAAATCTGAACTACTGCCCTCGTGTTCACCTGCAAGCTTTTCTAACCACAGACTTGGAAGTCAGGGTGGTGATGAAGAGGCTGCAGCTGAGGGTTGATGCCATATGGCACCGCCTCTGTTTAATGACAGTTGTTGGACTGTTGTGAGTTTGATGATGGAACAGCCATCACACAATGGCAGGGTGAGGTAAGACCTTATGCCAGGTGATCTCTTCAACCACAGACACTAACAGTGTCGTCAACAACCTGATAAATCTCCCCTCACAGTGTCAAAGTCCTGGGACTCCCCATAAGTTATCGATATAAAAGATATTCTAATTTATTTAAACTTTAATGCATCTCTTTCATTCCAGTATATAAATTTATTTAAGTAAACATTTTTATTAAATTACGAGTATGTCTTTAAAGGGCATAATGGCATGTACCTGATATGACGAGGCTGAGAAGATAGAATCGAATGGCACTGATTCTCATGTGAGCATCAATCAGGAGGGTCATGATGCTGACCCCATTGAATATTACCTGTAAAATAACAGAGTGTTCAATGACTGAAAAATAAAATCTGTCCGAGCCATTTCTCTAAAATCATCAGTTCATACTCCAGAAATGAAGACACAGCTGTAGAAGATGGTCATGGGGATGGCGATTTCCAGGGGTACCCTTTTGCTGACACCAATGTCAAGGTGTGGCATCTCAATCTCACTGACGTTACAGCTGAAGAGATGTGAGATCTGCTCAGAGAGGTTCATGGCGAGGCAGCTGGGCGAGGACCAAAAACCAGAAATGATTGCGAGAGCTCATGGCAGGGCTAGAAACATTACTGCTTAGCTTTGTAGCCCAAGTGAAGCATGTCATTATTTTAAATTGGCCACTTACACAAATGCTGCAAGACTCTCTGCCATTTAGATTTCACGTTTAGATGTTTTCTGGAATATTTTCTTCAAAAAAAAATGCGCTGTTTCGTATAAATATATATTGCAAACGTTGCTATGACTACAGAAACAGCAGTTGCCAAAGCATGTTAATCATATTTAATTAAGAATTGAAAATGAAATCACTATCACGCTTAAAATCACATCAGCGTCTGTATACGAGCAGTTTTAAATTCTTATCAGCACATTGATGAAAATATCTTGCATTTAGTGCATTTTTTTGAAAAACATTTTAAGGAAAATTAATGAGACATAATTGAAAAACTTTATATTAAAATGATCAAATTGACATGAATCAAAATAAACAATTACCTTCAAGTGGGAGAGCAGGAGGATGAAAGTGAGCGATTCCCGCAGCATCAGTTTTCTTCTGCTTCCCTCCCCGATTGTGCCTCGACTCTTTTGCTCAGCTGCGAGCACCATCTCCCTCACTCTCCACCTCTACCCGCACACGGACCCAACCAATGGAACCATGACCATAATAGACAGGTCCATGACAACGCTTCAGTGGGTAATACTGAAGACTGTGATCCCGTATTAACCTTATTTGACATAGATCAGAATGGGAAATACAAGTGTGGGAAATACTGTTGTCATGGAGAAACACACATCAGTTTGTCATTACAATTAAATCCATTGTACACTCACTCATGTGGGTGTGCTTGAGACTTAAAGCTAATGGATTCTTTATTGCCCAGTGTGGGAAAAAATATGTCTGAGGTGGCTGTCTAATGTTTAAATAGGGCTTATATTTACAAAAGTAGAAGCATATCGTATCGTGTCAGGAGTTCAACATAAAATATGTTTAAATGTACACATTGCAGACAATTTCTTTCATAAAAATGAACAGGCAGCTTTTGAGAAAGTACATTTATTACCCTCATATAAAACCTTATTTACATGCAAAATACGATTTCTTTTTTTTTCTGGCTTTGTATAAATAAAACAAGTACAACATTTTTGAACAGGACAGCATAATCAACCCATTTAAATCACAAACACAACCAGTTTATGGAATCAAACCAATGGTAAAAGAATACATCCACAGAATTTACATTTTGGTGCCTTCTTGCGTTATTCCAGCGTCTTTTGCCATAGCATAGAAATGACCTCGTTTTGTAAGCAGGTTTTCTGGAGAATCAAATTCTATGATCTTCCCTGCATCAAGGACCATTACCCTGAAGAGTGGACAAGAACAAAAACAGGTGTTACTGCTGAGCAGAATAAATTCAGCTGCTGATAAAGGTGGCAGATGTGAACGTATGGCTGCTCTTCATTTAAACCATTTCAGGGCAGAAGGAAGCATCTCCTCTTGCCTTTGTTTCAGCGTTCGAGGGGTTAGACAGAACGGTGACATGTAATTAATGGACTGACTGATGGATTTGAAACGAAAAGGCTCTTCATGATTGTACACCATTAAAGGTAAATATTTCCGGAGTGTTTTTCCACAAGGATGCAATCCACTTTGCATTGAAAAGTCCATTTCTAATTCTCTGTTGTGTTGATAATGAACGGAATTCATGCCTTTTCAGCACTGAAGCCAATCTACTTTAAAGATTTTTTTCTGTTTGTTTCACATCTATCCCAACCCCTGGAACAGGTTATTGATTGTATAATAGTCATAACAAACATAGCTGTACATGCGATTTACTGCAGCTTTTCATATTTATCCAAAACAATGTTACCATTCAAAGTATTTTAATGATTAAAATTGATCATTTTATTGGCATATTTAATAATTCTGGTTGGGACAGAAATCACAAAATACAGTGAACATATAGGATTTGAAGATCTAAGGTGTGACAAAATCAACAGGGACTCACCTGGAGCTGTCCATGATGCTGTGCAGACGGTGGGCGATGGTGAGGACCGTGCAGTGGGAAAACTCTTTGCGGATGGTGTTCTGGATCAGGTTGTCTGTCTCCAGGTCGACAGCTGCCGTGGCCTCATCCAGGATTAATATCCGTGACTTCCTCAACAGGGCACGGGCCAGACACACAAGCTGCCTCTGTCCGACACTGGGAGAAAAGAGACATGCTCAGAAAGAGCGGCACACACGCAGAGATGAAAATAATCAATTACAGAGGGACATCTGCTGCCCAAACCCTAGGACCTGCTGGCAGAAATACTTCAAAATTAAGCTACAGTATGTGGCGCCTGTAATTTTGCTGGAAAACAGGCTGGAAATTAATTACTATACATGCTGGTATGGGTAATCACTACTACGTCTGTGATTACCCATACCAGCATGTGTAGTACAGCGAATAATCAGCAGTACTTCAGCAAACAGGCTGGAGCGGATTTAAAATGATTTTTTTCCCATCTGAGGGGTTACAGCTCTGCAAGAAAACATCTGTATGCCCTAAATACAAATAAAATACCTCACAATCACAGCCATAAACATTTTGAATGGCAGCATTTTTAATATTTAACTATTGTTGAACTGTGTTACTGTAGAATACAGAATAAGCTACCCAGCCCAAATAAAAGATTTTTATGGCAGACCTGAGGTTTTCGCCTCCTTCCGCGACTTCATGCTGTAATCCTTGCTGCAGCCCTGATACAAACTCCTTCAGATGGGACAGCTCCAACACCCTCCAGATATCCTCATCGCTGAACATGTCGAATGGATCCAGGTTCATTCGGAGGGAGCCAGAGAACAGCACCGGATCCTGCACTCATGGGGTCAGATGGGTAAGACGACAGTTTGAAGACTAACTGGGATGTTGAAAGAGTGTCTGCTGTACCTGTGGTATGATTGTGAGTCTGCCTCTGAGGTCATGCAAGCCAATGCTAGAGATATCTACATTGTCAATTAGGATACAACCTTCAGCAGCTTCTATTATCCTGAAGAGACAGTTGGTCAGGCTGGATTTTCCTGCTCCCGTGCGTCCAACAATACCAATCTGAATACCATCACAAATAAAGATGGAAAAAATAATATGAGAGTTTAAAAATGAACTGAGGTGCAGGAATTTTGATTGAATGGGCTATTTGAAAAAGCTCATAAGTACAAAAGCACTCAATTGTATGGTCATGCACTTTAAAAGCCTTCAATTAAATCAGCTAGAATGAACTGAGATGAATATTAGAAAACTGCAGAGCGGCAGGGAATTTATCTTGAATTAGCACCGATCAAATGTGCTACATTGGTCACTGCAGAGAGAAAAGAAATATACTTTTATAAGAGCACAACATTATCTGAGAGTCTGCTGTTCCATGACAGCTTGACAAAAGGTTACGTGGTAGACTAAAACAGCAACAATGTTCCTGGCGTGCGTGCGTGCGTGCGTGCGTGTGTGTGTGCGTGTGTGTGTGTGTGTGTGTGTGTGTGTGTGTGTGTGTGTGTGTGTGTGTGTGTGTGTGTGTGTGTGTGTGTGTGTGTGTGTGTGTGAGTGTGTGTGTGTGAAGGTTTCCACAACAGTAGCTACTGAAAGGAAGAATCCAACACACTTCAGAACTTTCTTTCCTAGAATAAATGTGGAATTTTATCAAAGCAATGTTCGGCAATCAAATTACAGGCAGGATACAGAAACACAAATGCACAGACCTTCTCTGAGCTTTGGATGTTACAGGTGATTCCGTGCAGCACCAGATCCAATCCAGGTCTGTAACGGACCTTGAAGTTTTGGAAGTCAACCCTTCCTTCTTTGGGCCAGTCATCATCAGGTCGGTTGTCAGTAATCCACTGAGCCTGTAGAGACCAGATTAGAATTAAAATGGTATTCTAATGCTGTTGAAAAATCTTTGCTAAGAAGAACTTGAAGTTAAAAAAGATCCTCATTAAACTCACCTCATTCTCAATCTCGCAGTATTCACTCACTCTCTCCACGGCTATGATATTGGTCTCCAGCTCTGAGTTCATCCTCACCAGCCAATTGAGCGTCTGGGTGACCTGCAAACCAACAATAACCAGATTCCTCAGCGTGACCGCAGGGGACGTCACCGTCATTATCTGCCCTCTGAGTGTTACTCACATTGAGAGCGTAGGATATAGACAGGCCGACCAAGCCGCCGTCCAGGGACCGCCTGGAAATAACAGCAAACAGGGCAGCGAAGAACACCACCATGTTTCCAACAAACTCCAGTCGGATGGCCAGCCATCTGCAGACACCGGCACACATGTAAGCACGCTGTGCAAAAGCATCATTAGAAAAAAAAGCAGATGTGGAGCGAGTGCAGAACCTGTTTGACACTATCCATGGGTAGACGGTCTTGAGGTTTTCGTCAATGGTTTTTGAGTTGTGTTGGAGGAACCTTTCTTGATGGCCGTAAGCTCTTATCACTGACAGACCAGATACTGTTTCACCAAAGTGGGAGTATATGGGAGAGCGTGACACCGAGTCCAGGCGACGCAGCTGCCTTGAAGTGGCTATATAGAAGCGCTAAAAGTGCAATGTGGGAGGTCAAATGTTGCGGTCTTTGTTTAAATCCATAAACTTGCCATATTTTCGCTCTTTTAAACTTAGCTTACTTGTACAAAGTAGTAGACCAGAGCCAGAGGAAGGATGATGATGGCGAAGAAAGGTGTAGCCAGGCAGATAACAAAGAGTGTCCCTAACACACCCAACAGGCACAAGATCCAAGAGCGCAATGATGCCGGGATAGCTTCGTCCACTGTGAAAATGTCCTAAACCACCACAAAAAGACTCTTATAAAAAATATTCCTCACTTATGAAAATGCTCCTCGGTGACTCAGATCCAGTCAAAATGATCCATGAACTTTTTTCTCATGAATAATCTATGATTTTTATTTTTATTAACTCCAGCTTGCTGGTGGATGAGGTATGTGTGGGTCACGATACTGAGGAGAGGGCTTCATAAATGGAACTCGGTTTCCCTGGTAATAAAAGGCATGTCTCGACATCAACTGAGACCTAAATTTCTTTTTATATAAACCATCGTGATGGAATATGATCATAACTCTAACCTTTGCAAAGCGGTTGACCACTCTCCCAGTGGGCGTTGTGTCAAAAAACAGCATGGGCACCCTCATCATATTGTTGACCAGCCTTGAGTGCAGGATGCGAGAGGCTTTAACGGAAGCATTGGCCAGGATCAGCGTCCCAATGAACACAAGAATCCCTGCAGCAGAAGGAGAGAATTTCTAAATAAATATAATATATATATGTACATTCACACTAAGTGATGAAAACAGGTCCACCTGCAGGATGAAATTGTCCATTTATGGAGAAAAAAATAAAAACTCTCAGTTTGGAGCAGCTGAATTGGTGAAATGGTGACCCTAGCTTTGTCTTATAATGCAATGGACCTAAATAATATAAACAAACAAAACCATGAACTACCTTGAGCTATTCCCAGAGCTCCAAACACCCCCAATCTGGTGTCTCTCAACCAGGCTGGGTATTCTGAGGTGTTGTACCGACTGGCATCGTTGGTCCAGTCACTCAGCCATAGGTTCTGACCGATGAAAGCAACGTTCTGGACGAAGTAGATCCCGAAGGCCACAATGGTGGATACCCAACCCATCGCACGTATGTACTGGAGGTACATTGAAAGCTTCACCTGGATGAACGAGGGAAGAAAAAAAGGCTCAAAAAAAATACTCAATGGCCAAAAATGCTAATGATATATCACAATACCTGTCCGGTCTCCATAGTTTCCTTCTCTATTAGCTTTTGGCCCTGCTTGACTTCATCAGGTTCTGTTTTTTTAACAGAACCTTTCCTCAATCTGACGCTACAAAATTCAAACAAACAAAATATATTAACTAGAGGAAACAAGGTACACCAATTATACGCACAGAGAAGCTGTTTTTTTGTGTCTTCCGCTTCACTAACCTGCTGCTGCGCTGGCTGCGGCGGATACTGTGGTCTCTCTTCAGTGTCACAGCGACTGTGTCCTCCAGCGGATAATCCGGATGAGCGTCCTCTCTCTCAGGGATGAGCTCGACATCGGCAGTTTCCTCTACACAGAAACAGCACAGCATGTCAAAAACCTAAATCTTACATTGAATGTGCAATTCTGGCTAAGGCAAATCAGTTTTGTTGGGTAAAAAAAAAAGTGTTATTTTGCCTGCAGAGCTTGGATCTATAACGCAGAAGTGTAATTACCTGACATTGACTTTGTCCGATTGTTTTGCTCCTGGGCGTACGTGTCGAGGAACTCAGAGAAGGCGCCCTTGCTGGCGCGCAGGCTTTTGTAAGAGCCGACCTCAGACACAACTCCATCCACTAAGACCACTATTTGATCTACATATGGTAGGAAGCCAACTCCATGAGTTACCAGGATACGAGTCTACACACACGCGAACAAAAAGATGTATGAATAACAGCATCCCACAGGTATCAAAATCCCTGAGACAAATTCTTTTATGCTGAAAACAGACCTTGTCTTTGAGTATTCCTCTAGGTCCAATAACTTTGTCAAACAGATGCTTTCCAACGTGTGAGTCCACGGCAGACAAGGGATCGTCCAGTAAATAAATATCTGCCTGACTGTAAGCTGCACGGGCCAGACTCACACGCTGCTTCTGACCGCCTGAGAGGTTGATGCCCTGAGAGCAGAAGGTAACAGGATGGGGCCTCGACTACTTTTCTGGATAAAGCTAAAGTTCTTGTATTGAAGATGAATAATGTCTTTATGCTTCTTACTTTCTCTCCGATCTCCGTGAGTTCACCACCAGCCAACAGCTTCAGGTCGGGAGCCAGGGCGCAGGCGTCTATCACCTGCCAGAACCGCTTTTCCTCAAGAGGGGAGCCAAAGAGGATGTTGTCCCTGAGCGTCGCATTTTGGATCCAGGCTTGTTGTGGCACAAAGGCGAGGGAACCCTGGGACAATTCAGGATTATCAATCAAACACAGATCGTCCAAACAGCAGTCCACTGTTTTTCAAGCAGGTTCCCCTTGGTTAAATTTGAATTTTTCTAAATATTTTCGAATGCAAAACACTAATATTTCAGTCAGTTATTTAATTTTTCATGGTGCCCTTGACTAGAATCAGCAGTGGGACAGACATGAAAAGAACAAGAGCTATCACCTGAATGTTGATGAAGCCGTTTTTACGGTGCATCTCTCCCAAGAGGGCTGACATGAGGGAGGACTTTCCAGAGCCCACAGCCCCCACTACTGCAATCAAACGCCCCGGCTTGACATCCAAATTCAGACTGTGGAACGCACAGAATAAATAAATGAACAAAGAACAGTGAATTAATGTAAACCAAGAACCTGAGTGCTAGTAACAGAGGGGGTTGTTGTATATCTTTCCTGATCATGTGGCACCAAATAGATGCCCAAATGTACAAATTTAAGCTAATAAGTGGCATAAATAGTTATTTTAGGTCATTATGACGCCCCATCAGATATGGTAAGTACTGTTGCATTTTAAGTTTGTTTTTCAACTCATTGAACGGACTGAAGCATACTTTTTCAGAAAAGGCTCTGCATTTCTTTCCCAAGCAAAGGAACCATTGGATACAGTAACTGCAGAAGCTAAATGGTAAAAAAAGAAAACAAAATGAAAACGTTAAACAGAAATTAGTGCGTAGCTCTGCTTCAATAAGACAACCCAAGCAACAAGGAACTGTTAAAGTGGTCGGCTGTGAGGATAAACTTACTGAAACTGGAGTCATGGCGCACAATGTCTGTTTCAAGGTCATCACCTCCAAGAAACTTTTCCAGGCGCTTTTTGGACACTGCCGTCTGAAGCATCGAAGACCAGTTCAGCATAGTTTAAGGACAGGTTTGTTGATGTGTGTTGTGAGGGTTTCCTTACCTGCACCATGGAACTGATGAGCATGGGCAGCATGGACAGAGGAAATCGGAGGATGTTGAAAAGAGAGATGGCGGTAAAAGCCTTCCCAGGGGTCAAGACGTTGTCAGGACTCACGTTCACGTACACTGCAAACGTGACCAGAGAGACCTGGGAGAAGTGACACCGTGAGAAACAGAGCACAGGTCTAAACTGGCCGTGTCTTTCTTGCTACTGGATACTCACAAGAGCCGGAGCGCACGTGAAGACGAATGTGGAGACAGAAGTCAGGTAGGCGAATTTACGCAAGACCTTCAGTTCCTTCTCCCTGATGTCTTCCACCTGGGCTTGGAAAGAAGGCTCCCACGCATACAGCTTTAGGATCTGGTGGGAAGGCATTAAAAAAAGGTTAATGAGAAGAGTGGGATAACAGCAATCCAGAGCAGAAGATAAGGGATAAAAACTTTTCAGGGCTCAATTACACTTTTGGAAATAAACAAACAAGCAATTAAATAAAAAAAATGTGGATAGAGGCACTCACCTTTATCCCATTGAGTATTTCATTCATGATCTTAAGTCTCTTGTCTTTAAATTCCATGTTCTCGACCTAAAGAAATGCATTACAGATGTTTATACAATTGCTGTATACATTTTTTTTAATATTAATGAAGCATTAAACATTAATTAAAGAGTAATTCCAAAGTCATTAAAAAAAATATTTACTATCTTCAAACTTACATTTTTAATATGGTGTCACTCATTTGTGCAATAAAATACCGCATACCATTGTTGCAGTAATGAAATATAAAGTTATATAAAGTCATAAAGTGTTTATAACAAGAAGAGGGTAAAGTCAGGATAGAGAGACTATGACTGCAGATAACAAAGATCCCGGCTGAATATTATGAAATTAATTTCATGTAAGTCTCTGCTCACCTGGAATTTTCTGGCTTTAGTTGCTATGACACCGTTGAGGGGCACCATCAGAACCATGACAGCCAGTCCAGCTAAGACCGAGGGGCCTAACTCCAGCCACAGGAAAACTATGGACAGGATGATCTGCAGGGGGCAGGACCACAGCAGGTGGATGAAGTTGGTCACGTCATTGAAGCGCTGGGCATCTGCCGACATCAGGTTCACTGTTTCTCCCACGGTCGACTCTTTACGGGCATCATTAGAAATCATGAGCGCCTTGGAAGAGAGAAGAACAGACAAAAAAGAGATAAAACGTTAGGGATATTTTTGGAAAGGCCACATGACGAACTGTTCAAAGGAAAGGTGAAAATAACATGGCAAATGGATGTGGAAAACAAGACAGAAATGGGTGGTTTTTCGGTGTGAAAAGGTCACCGCGAAATGTATTTACCTTTTTGTAGACAGCGGCCATAATGGCCGTTCGGACTTTCATTCCCAGCACAAAGCACTGCTGGAAGTACTGCTGCAGGAACAGAGACTGCAGGAGAGCCGCCACGAACAGCAGTATCGCGTATAAGTAGCCCTCCCAGTCATAGCTGAACTTGTCCTCAGTAAAGGAGACCATCAGCCTGAACAGGAGAACAGACGTTTTTTGTCAGAGCCACGTTTCATCGTCCTGTTTAGGTCTGAATCCTGTTTACGTTTCTCCTTTCCTCACTGTTTCCTCTCTGACACAGGCTGCGTTTGTGCTGAACAATAGTTTAAGCAACAGTTTAAGCATCAGATGTTATTTTAGCTTTGTGAAATGGCAATTCCTTTCATTTCACACTTCAAAGTGTTCTAACGGGCCTGTGGGAGTAGCTTAAAGATGTGAAAAAAGATGGAAATGTGTAGGAAAAAATGGTCGTTACTACTGGTAAAAGAATAGCCTCAAGGCTGAACCTAAAAGATTTGGAAAGTTGAGAAAATGCTGCTGTTGGAAGTTTGCTGACTCAATAATAATCAAAAATAAATAAATACTTTGTTAATAGTGAGCCTGTTCAGTTTTTTTGATAAATACAAGCACATTCAAAACTGCAGCTGTATTCGAAACTCACTTCAGGAGCTGAGGGCTGACAAAGGACAACGCATCCTGCAGAAGTTTGTAGAAGGCCGACTTCAGCAGAATCCACTTAAAGGTCTTGTAAATGGTGGTAATCAGCCAGGAATTAGGATAGTCTTCTTTCTCCTTCTTTTTGTCTTTTTTCTTCTTCTTTCCATTGTCTTCTTTCATTCCCACTTCCCCCTTAAAGAGGGGAGATTGCTTTGAGGACACGTTGCTGGTGAATAAACTAATAAAAGTCAATGTGGTTGAGCTTCTCACCATCATAAGCACATCCTGACTGATGCCTTTCCCCAAACCACTGGATGCACCATTCCTGACGTCCTCGTCCAGGGCTTGTTTGCTTTTGCTCTTCTGTTTTTGGTAACGAACCTGAGCTTTGGCCAGTTCTGTCTGGATGTGATGCTGAAAATTCCGGTTGATGTAACTAGTGCCATCTATCTCATTCAGGTCCCACATGTCCTCCTGGACCAGGGGCTGCTTGAACCCCTTGAAGGCCATACTGAAAAGACGAAGACAATTCAAAATGCAACCCGTGGCCTCTGGGACTCTGATGCGGCAAGTTTAATGTCACCTGTTGAACCAGTTGAATGTGATTCGGCTAAGAAATGCTGCCCCCAACTCAGGATTCTGTAGATAAAAGTGATAAAAGACAATCACAAAACTTAAAACTAATGTGATGAAGGCTTGGTGAATGACATGGTTACATTAATAACTGAAGAAGCCTTAGGAGAGCGCAGACCTATCAACATTTCCTGAAAATTTCATTTAAATACATTCTTAACTTTTCAAGTTATTTTGCTAATAATCAGACAGATAAATGCTGGTGAAAACAAAACTTTCTTGGCAGAGGTGATAAAATAAATCAGTGTTTCGGTACCCTTTTTACTTGCTCCTTTGCATTTGGCGGGACATCAGCCACAGCAGAGAGGAACAGAGCGATCACCTCCAGCCCAAAGGAGATGAAGAAAAGGCAGAATCGAGGGATATCAGCGATCTCTTCCTGAGAGTCAGAGAAGGGGGGCACATTAGCTGATGACTGAGACTAGATGCATCCAACCAGGTGATTCTGCGAAAGGAATGATGCTGGATCTCATACCCTGAGCGCCTTCCGTACGAGGCTCTGGAAAGGGAATATCTGACACACAACAATGAGGATCCAGAAAATGAAAAGTGTGGCAGAGTCCACAGTTCCTTCCTTCCGCCTCACCCCTTCCTGACACAACAGCACTAGGATCTGACGAGGGACACCAACCATATTACATAATGAATATTCACACCAGGTGCAATTTAAGAAATCAAGATAATAGCTGCTGTGTTTACCCATGAAACGGCGAGCAGGATAGGGTTTGCGAGGAACACGGCGGGATTCTTTGTTGGAGACGGGGTGCCCTCGGTTGGACCATAATCTTCTCCTAATGTCAGTCCCAAGCCCGCAATGGCTGCCAGGAACAGCAGAGAAGCTACAAACTGAGGAAAGTGAGAAAAGACACTCAGAGTAAAATAGAATGAAGAAATAAATAAAGCAAGAAAGGAAATGTGTTCCTCTGAAAGAGAAATATGCCTAAAAGTTCATTTGGATTATAGATGTGGGACTCTTCCTAATCATTCACTTCGGGTCTTGAGGTTTTTATTACCTGTTTGCACATGTAGAGCTTGGACAGGTGTTTGTTCTCTACTGTGCACCTCCCAAAGAGAGATATCAGGTGCTTTGGAGCACAGATCCACAGGAACCCCAGGGGGATCCACACCAGCACCGTCTGCGCCACACATAGTGGGAGGTCTGGGTCTTCTCTATCCAGGTATGACGCATTCTGAGGTACACACGAACACACACGGACGAAAAGCAATCACTAAATATCACATCGTTGCTGTGATCTCAGAGAAAGGCAAACACAAATACCCTTTTAGTAGCCTGGCAGGAGCTCACTCATGCCACGGCCCCAGATTAGGAATTTAATCAAGATTGACTCACACATAATTAAAAGCTAAATCTGTGCTTACAAACAACATCTTCCTGTGTAACAATAGCATTGAAGAGGTGGAACACTGAGCTATTTAATAAGAGGAACCTGTGGGGTACATAAATGGCTGTATGAAAGACCTGGAGATCGATTTCACACTCAATTGAAGACTCTTAAACAGAAGAATTTTCTGTTTCTTCCCTTTAGACATATATAAGAAATCAGTTCAGACTTTTTTTCTTTTTTTTTTTTTTAACTGCAAACGTGATTATAGCTCACAACATTTACAAGTCTCCAAGGTTGTATTCCAGTGGATTTGTCTATTCAGGGCTTCTGTTGAAATATGCTAACAGGGAGGGGGACCCGCTTCAATATGTACCATATTTATCTATCTTATCTGGGGACAGTATGGTGATTTCAAGGCAAATATAGTACACTCAAGAATTTACTGTAGATTCTTAAGAATTCATTGAGTTGAGGCCATATGATATACATTTTTGGCAAAAGAATTACAACAATGATTTTACGGTGTGTTAAGTTTATATTTTACAGTGTGCACATGTTGCTGTTGTCAGACATGACAGGGCATGTTCATGAGCTACTACAGGACAGTCACATGTTCTCTGATCTCACTGTGTACAGAGGTGAAAACATGCTTTCACATTAATTCATCTGTCTTCTACCACTCAGATTCAAATGTCAAAAACTAAATAATGCTTTTTCAACAATATACCCAAAAAAAGGACTCAGGTGTTTGAGTTATTTTTGCAGTGTGAGCTTTTGTATTTACTCATTTTTATTGCTGTTGATTACATAATCAACCACAGGTAAAGTTTGATTAGATAACACAGTCTAAAAGTGTTATAGTTGCCAACCTTTCTTTGTACCAACTTTCTAACTACAACTGAGCTTGTTAGGACTGGTTGTTTTAGACTGATGAAACCTAAGCTCTGCTCTTCATCAAGTCCTGTAAATTCTATTCGATGGTAGAATCCAGCAGTAGTGACTGTTGTCACCTTTTCTCACAGGGTTGTCCCGTTAGAACTATTACAGTGCGTCACCGAGTTTGATAACTTCATTGTTATACTGTTGCATTTTTCTCCACGCTAAACATCTGGAGGGGAATTAACAGGGAAGACACAGAGGCAGCGATTGCCTGATTAAAAATCAATAATACAAACCAACTCTAAATCTTTAAAGGCTGCTCAAGAAAGAAAACGTTGTGTTTAAACATCACTGAAATCTGTTATCTCACATGATTTTAAATTAACTGAACTAATCGAGGAGTGTAAATATTGGATACTGACCAGATCACAAGACAAACAGTTATTTGGCAAAGGTTAAAAAAGGTAATACAGGGGTTTTTTTTGTTATGTTTTTTCCCCGTTTCACACAAAGGTTTATTTCATGCCTCATCTCGCTCTGGTCACATGGACCCTGGCTTAGGTACTCACCCAGAAGGTGGACCCACAGTATTGGTCCAGAACAGCAGCACACATGGTCCACGCTGATGGTATTGCTTTCCTCAGGCCCTCTGCTTCACCGCTGCCGGGGCTCACTCTTTAAGGTTCCTGCTATCTCTCCCTCGACCCCGTCCACCCACACGCTTGAGACAATCGCAGGACGTGTCACTGCGAGTCTTTAAACAATAACGCTTTGAAGCAGAAGCCCAACCTCAAGACCTCATGTGGAGAAAACACATCAGTGCGCCGCGTCTCCTTTCTCCCTTCTGTATGATGTCCTCGGGAAATGCACGTGTCGTCCAACCGGTGATGGAAATCAACAACACAACACAAAGTCATTGAGAAAGTCCAGCCTTATATTGGCCCACCGGCCTGTCTAAAGTTCAGCTGGCAGAAACAAAAAAAACAGTGACACAGAATGACTTGCATAAGCGGCTCTTCCTACTGTTGATGGGACAGCCCACCAAAAATGGGAATGTGTTTATGGGGAAGGGAGTGGGCAAATTACACCCCCTTTTCCTGTTGCATTCCAAGAGGGAGACCCATTTTCTGAAGCCACATTTGTTCAGTGCTTGAACAATATTCTCCAGCTATTGAGCTTTATACATAAACAGACATATTGTTTTGCTCCAACCCTCTTGGAAAATTAATTTGTGCTAGAGGGAATGTTGTGAGTGTGATGACTGCTTCACACGAGTGCTGTTTTCTGATCACGAGGCGGTTGAGCTCAACTACTCTCTTCAGTCCACAGCTGGACTGAAGTGGACTTCAGACTTCAAAAGGTTCATCTAGTATGCGGATGGCACGCCATGTTCTTCTCCGGAGGTAAATTGCTACCAGATGCTAGATCAACACAAACCACAGCAACAAAGAGGCTGGCTATGTGTGTGCGTGCACGCATGGGCCTGCATCAGTGTGTATGTGCAAATATAGGGGCAGAAATAAATCAGCAGGTTCATTTAAAGGCCTGTGAGGACAGAAAGCGGATAAAAGACTTAGTATCAATACCAGTGTTCACATGTGATGATAAAGCTTGTGATACAGCATGACACAGCAGACCTAATGTTTATGATACTAGTCTTTTTTCTGCTTGTGTTTGAATAAAGATGAGGCAATATGTTAATATCAAAATGTCTAATCTTGCTCCAATCTGTATTTCTACTGCTGCATAAACACCAGTAACATAAACTGGGTGAAACAACCAATATGGTGGTGATGCCTTTAACCTTTTACGCATTTTATTTGTTGCACAATTTCTGGACGAATGCTTTTATAAGATCTATTATTTTCATTTTTTTGAAAATTACTTGTACTGAATGTACAACAACTCATTCCACTTAAATGATAAACTGCCAATTATTGTTCTTCTAAAGTAATTCATTGACTCAGAAGCAATCATGGGTGTTACTGATTTTTAAGAATGCGGGTGAAAAATCAACCTCTTTGTTTTATTGTGACAGTCCTGAGTCCTGAGATTAGCTGTGCTGTGTTGGTAATCATTACCGTGTCTGATAACACGATGAGCAAAAGTTGCCTGACTCATGTGTGTGCGTGTGTGTGTGTATGTGTGTGTGAGTGTGTGTAGTCTGCTAAAGACACGTGAGCAAAGAGAAACCTTGTGCAAATGAAAAACTGCCTCTATCAGATCTACAGTGTTATAAATAAGGCAGAGGCTAATATGCTACAATGAGTAATGCTGGTTATATTATAGGTATGAGATAGTCGTATCAGTTCCGTCTGTCTGCTCATTGCATAACATAAAGAAATTATATATAAACCGATTTTTATTGAGGTATTAGCGTAAGTTTGATGGAAAAATCTAAAGATCCACACACACAAGACACACATGTAGAAAAGCTAGGTAGCTCAACTGGGCTTATCAAAATTTAAAACAGAGCAGGAAACAATGCCAGTGGTGACAACAGCACATAAACGAACAACATTTGCCCAAACATCACCAGCCCACAATGCATGGGGAGGTGCAAATCCGATGAATAGCCTGAAATCGAAAAAGGGAGAAGGCTTGGAGGGCACAACTACTGTGGCAGTACTGGAAAGGCAAGAGGATCCAGCTGCCTGGGAGGTGGTGTAGGGTCTGGGTCACATTCAAGTCACCAGTTTGACCCTGAGGAGAAAGGCTCAGCCGGGAGACTGACTGGTTCTACCCAGCAAGGAGCAGTACCCGGTGTTGAACGATGAGGACACAGACTGGGAAATCCTGGGGGCAGCAGGGACACTAGAGGCCCAAGGAACATAAGAGGCAAGGGTTAAATGGGAGCACTGGGAACAGCCAACAGCACTGCTGTCATACATCTGTGACCGTGTCTCCTCATTGAGGGACCTGGCGCTTCCTCGTACAGCGAGCTTCCAAAAAGGATAAGGAGAGGATGGTGGTGTCTCGACTAACCGGTGCTGGAGATGGGTCCGTATCTGTTCACATGGTACAGTGAGGATCTAACAAACCGCACAAGAGACAGAGTTTGACCCAAATGCAGACCGTCGGCACGGGATGAGCTTTAATGGGATTCATTTTCACCAGGTGACAGAAAAATCAAAGAACAACAGAAAAACTGAGGACTAAAACTATTTTCAAATCTCCACAAGGAAATTACCAAAATATCTTTGACAAACAAACATGAGGCCAGCGAAAACAAGGAACGTGGAAAAAAGGAGCACGTGGACAAAAATGACCAACTTACACATCGGAGCCACAACAGTTATGAGATCCCAAGGATGACACCTGACCTTCTGATGAAGACAGGAGTGACAGCACAGCTTAAATACAGCAGGGAGGAGAAGCAGGTGGAGATGAAGACAAACAGAAGAGGGACAAGAGTCAGGAAGACAGGAGACGGTAAATGTCAAGTCATGCAGCATTTACACATTGTTCTTTATATCACACAATGTCTTTTAACAGACAACTCGCCAGTAAATTTGCACTCAAACATCTTTGTTTCTCTTCCACAATGTTTTCAGAAATGAGAAAATGTGAAAGACAAGGCAAACAGAATCCTCTCTCAAAAGTAGGTTTATAGAAGTAGCTGAATAACTTTGGCTTGTTCAAAGTTTAGACCAGAGTTCCACTTTAATGCGTGTTCAAGTGTTTTTGTTGTTCACTGTGAGTGAAATAGATTTGCATAAACCATTTTGTGTTTTGTGTAATCAGGTTCTTAAGTCGCCTGAACATTCCTTAATTCCTATCAGAGTTGCTCTCATAGCAATCTTTGACTTTTCGGGAAGCAAACCAATGATATATAAACTGTTTAAGGTTAAGACTTAACAGTGCACCCAAATAAGGCTCCAACCCTGGTTGTTTAAAATTACATCATTATATGTTGAGGGTTAAAATGACATCATTTTATGTTGAGGGTAAGCCTACAGTCAGCAATTGCATAGGTAGTCGTAATGATGTGCTATTGCTCATAGTTAAAACTGCCTCCCCTCTCCTCTCCTGCCCATAACTGTTTCAGATCACTATTAGATTTATGTCTGCTGTATTTGCATGTGTCTGTTCTTCTCTTCCTCTGCCCTCCCCCATGCCCTAGCTCACCTCTTCCTCCTCCTTTACCAACCTGTTCATCAGCAGAAGGATGTCCGCATATGAGCCTGGTCCTGCTCAAGGTTTCTTCTTGTAGATAGTTGTTTTTCCTGCCACTGCTTCTTGTTCAGGGGTCAGACAGGGTTTCTGTGAAGCACCTAGAGACAAATAACTGTAACAGATTCTATATGAATAAAGCTGAGTTTAAACACTAACTGTATAAATTTACAAGCCTGTGGATTGAATTTCCATATTTCGAGAACACTCAAACACAATCTGTGGGGTCAGGGGTCAATCTGCTGATCCCCTGATTAGAAGCAAGGAACAACCGTAAAACCAGCTACACTGGCTTAAACCCAGGGGATGAACAAAAGCTTTTTGGGGGGAAATGTTTGCAGTCTAATGAAAACTCATAAAGGATGTTAGCACACACATGTTTGCATTAATTAAGCATTGGCAAAGATTCAAAAAGGCAACAGAGGAAAGTCGCATGTTAGGTGTTTTTATTTACTTTTCTACTTGTAATTTAGAGCAAAATGAAGTCATCAAGTCACAATATTTCTGACATTGTGTGTCACAGTGCAGTTGGGGGCCACATTGGCAAGATCTTTAATGAGGAAAATGACCACAGATGGGACTGGTCAACAAGTTCTGTAATTCTGGGAAATGAAAAAGAATCTCTCAGAGTCAGTGTTCAACACTGATGAAAGCTCTGATTCTCAGGACTCTGTGCTCTGAGACATGTAGAACCGGTATATCCCAGAAGGTTGAAATGCTATCCCTGAGCTCTAACAGCTTTAATCAGCAATAACGTGAAAAACAAAGTCTCCTTCCAAAATGTCTTCTGGGAAATATGAGTAAAATCACTTGTGACCAGCTCTGAGGTATTTCTTTGACACTCTTGTCATGGCTGTCAGTCTGGACGTCACCGCCAGGTCAAAGAGTATTCCTGGCTATTGCGTTCAGAGTGCGGATTTTGCTCACATCTGCCACCTTCAGGCTGTACTCGGGTGCAGAAAAAGAGGCTCCCATTGCCACTGAGTTGTTTCTACACAACAGAACATCAGGAAGCAACATTAGTTAAAAATAAAAAAAAGTTTTAATTTCCTATTGCTTATTTTATGTCTTATTTTATCAGACCTGAACTTCATTGCAGAATCTTTACTGGAGCGCGCTGAGCAGTGAAACTCCTGAGCTCCAGACCCTTCTAAGATCCTCTGCAAGTTCCTTTCTGTGATACCCCCTCCTGAAATCAATAAAACAAAATATCAAATAAACATACAAAGATAAAATAATATGTATAGGAGGTTAAATGCTGACTCACCTGGCATAATAAGGATTCTCTCTTTAGCCTATGAACATATAGAGATAAGCAATATGTTCCTACGATAAGCACACAAACATGTGTACACACACAGACACACACACACACACACACACACACACACACACACACACATCCCTTGTTAGACATACTTGATCGATGAGCCGTTTAATGACAGGAAGTCCCTCCAAAGCAGAGGCATCGCAGCCACTCGTCAACACACGCTGGAACCCCAGTGACACCAGGGTCTCCAGGGTGACCACTGGGTCACGAGCCATGTCAAAAGCTTTCAAAAAAAAATAAAGGGTCAGACAATAATATGTTAATATTTATAGAAATATCTCATTAAACACATAGGGATGAGCGTGACTTGCTCTGGTAAAATAAAGAACATTTTAAACTACAGAAAGCTGATAAAAGGTGATTATTTTTAAATGTAACCATGATTAAAAGGTTACCTCTGTGAAAGGTGACAGGCAATGGGCGTGCAGCAGCTGTAGGGAACAAAACAGACGAAAACACAATTTTGCTTTTTTTTCCCTGCAGAAAATTTGCATTTAACTACAACATGGTTGTTTTTGTTAGGGTTTTATTTATTTACTTATTTTTACCAGGTAATTTACTACATTATTTATGATACATCTGGCAGAATACTATTGCCAGTTATAGAGAGACATACTGTATAAAAACAAATATGACATGAATGAATGCTTGTCTGACAACTTGTGAGATAAGTGTCTCTCCATCCTATCTCCTGTCTTTGATGATGCTCTTCTCACATTGAACACTGAAGGACATTACCCAGTAACTCCATACACAGCTCCGCATCCACCCGTCCATCTTCGGTCAGGGCTCCCAGTACGAGCCCATCGGCCCCATGTCTCTTCATCAGCTCTATGTCTTTCCTCATCACTTGCACTTCCTGGTCTGAATACAGGAAGTCCCCCCCACGAGGCCGGATCATGACATACACAGGAATTTTGACATACTGCTTCACCACCTGCAGCAGACCTGTGGAAATGCAACAATGAAGACGTGATTTTTCATCATGTGCTGTCTGATCTCAGCATTTTAGAGCTTCCTGCTGTCCATAAATATCTGCTCACCTAGACTGGGTGTGAGGCCTCCCTCAGTGAGACTGGAGCACAGTTCAAGTCTACCTGCACCTGCCAGGACAGGAAACCATCAAACCTCACCTATTTATGCAAAATACTTCATGAGAAATAGAAAACCTTCGAATATGTTACTGTGAAATTGTTTATTGTTTGTTTTAAATGTGTTAGAATTAATCCCTGTTAATGGGCAGAGCCCAGTATTCCCAATACAAACCTCCACGTTCGGCATTGACAGCAGACTCCACGGAGTCCACACACACCTCTATTAGGAAGCTATCCATACTCTCTGAACAACACACGGGGAAGGACGAAGATTCGTTTTCATTTGTTAGTGGATGGGTTCACAGTCCATTAAATCTCAATTTTTACTGCGGTAAAAGCTACATGTCGATCCTACTTTCTATAGATCCATGAGACCTTATCAGTCGGTCGGAAGTACTGTGAAGTCAGTTCATGCTGTTTGGATGAGTGACTGAAGTTATCTCTAGTCACACGTGAAGGTGTTTGGACGGGTGGTTTTATATGAATACAGCGGTGACCGCCCGTGCGGAATACGCTGAGACAGAAAACGTGCAAAACCACTGGAATTCCCCACTATCTCAAATAGAAATTATATTAAACAATACAAATATTTTTGTATTTATTAATTTAGTTAAGGCGATCATTTGATTAAATGTGCTATAATGTGTTGTCTCGATGTAAAAATGTCCAAAAAAGAGCTCAATATGTGGCGATTTCAGTAGTTGAGGCGTCACTTTTTTATGACGTACGGGGTCAAAGTTGAACTTTTGGTTAGGAAACATGACAGCATAACAGCTTGGTTATTACCTAAACAGCCATCATTTTATAACAAAACTGCAGGACTGTACCACCCTCAGCGGACATTAGTAACGATGTTGCTGTCTCCAGTACGGACTACACATTTCTGCTACTTGAGAAACGCTAGCAGGGGATTTCGACCCAGAAACGTGAGTCTATAACGAGCTAATGTTGGCTAAATGTCCTACCTACAGTATTAAAAGGTCTTAGACTGTAATACAAGCATTACAAATGAATGTGAGACGTGATTGGTTTCACTGTTGTTCTAATATATATTATTTAATCTGATTTAAGATTACCTTATCGTACACACCTAGTCATACGCAGCTGCAGTCACGTCCGCATGTAAAGATGAGTAAGATCGAAATTAGCTGAAACATCAAATAGGTCAAAATAGCCAAAAATGTCTAATTTTTGTCTTATTATATGGTTCTGCAAATCAAAACTTAGATGAGAGGTTACAGGGGTCGTTTTAGAGATTAGAGTCAATGTTACTAAGGGTATGTAAAGACCACAAACTCTTAAAGCATCCATAGATTTTGCATACTTTATCTCTTTCTTACATGTATACTAAAAAAATGTTGTCTACTATCTCAACATAGTCATTATGTTATAAATGTCAATGTGCTCATTAGTGAATGTGACAGCTTTAGGAGGTTTTTTTTTAATGCTGTTATTTCGTCTTTTTTTTTTTTTTTTTTTTTTTTTTTTTTTTTTTTTTTTTTTTAAATATATGGATGCAGCAGAGCCCACAGTTGCGACAATGGCTTGTGAGGAGGACTCAGAGCACCTTAACTTCAGAAGCAGGTGCCGCCTCCACCCCTGCTGCAGCTACCATCCCCAACGCAGCCTCAAATCGCATAGTAGGTCGCTGGTTACTAGGCTGCAGTGGGCTGGTAGTTGGGGCCATTGTTTTGGGTGGTGTGACAAGGTAATTGTGTGCTTATATTGTATATCAACACAGTGGTCTTGGTTTTCTTAAGGGTTTTTCCCTCACCTGAAGTGTGAATTTCTTTCCATCAGGCTAACAGAGTCTGGGCTTTCCATGGTTGATTGGCATCTGGTGAGGGAAATGAAGCCCCCTCAGTCACAGGCAGAGTGGGAGGCTGAATTTTCCAAGTACCAGATGTTTCCTGAATTCAAAATGTAAGCCCTCACCTTTGATGTACACGCTTAGGTGGACCCAAATTTTGTGATTAACATGTTTTCATTCTGTTTTTCCAGTATGAACCATGACATGACTCTTCCGGAGTTCAAGTTCATCTTCTACATGGAGTGGGGTCATCGTATGTGGGGTAGGCTGGTTGGACTTGCTTACATCCTCCCCACCATTTACTTCTGGAGGAAAGGCTACTTTAATCGTTCTATGAAGGCAAAGGCACTGGGGCTCTGCGGTTTTGTCTTTTTCCAGGTGAGACTCAGTATGAGGGAAATCTGCACACCTCAGTGATGGCGAGGTTGCCATCATCCCAATGCAAGCTGTTTTGGTGTAAATGAATGAAATCTGTGTGGGTCCTCTTAGGGCCTTCTAGGGTGGTACATGGTAAAAAGTGGTTTGGAGGAAAAACCAGATTCTCATGACATCCCGAGGGTCAGCCAGTATCGTCTAAGTGCTCACCTTGGTTCTGCCTTGTTGCTCTACTCTGCCAGTCTCTGGATGGGTCTAACCATGCTGCTGCCTGCACAGAAGGTGATCTCATCCCTTTAGCTAAATGTGAAACCTAAACATCGTATTTCTGACAATGATCCATGTGGGGAAACTAGTGTTGTAATTTTTTCCACCATTTCCTTCACAGTTGACTGAAACGAAACATCTGTTGCAACTTCGGAGGTTTGCCAAGGGAACCGGTGGGCTTGTCTTCCTTACTGCTCTTTCAGGTACTTTGTTCATCTATGAATTGAAGCACACTTTTTTGTATCTAATATAATATTGCATGCTCTTAAAACGTTACCTGTATTTTTACACAGGTGCTTTTGTTGCTGGGCTGGATGCCGGGCTGGTGTATAATTCCTTCCCTAAAATGGGAGATCGATGGATCCCAGATGATCTGCTGGCTTTCTCACCCACCCTCAAAAATTTCTTTGAAAATCCCACAACCGTGCAGTTCGATCACCGAATTTTGGTATTTTATTGTTTATAAATGAAATAGGAAATTACTTTATGTTATTATTTAATTTAAAAAAATTAGCATTGGCAGTAATGTTGATGGATTGTGGTGTTTATTTCTAGGGGACTTCTGCCTTGACTGCAATTACAGGCCTCTACCTGTTTTCAAGAAAGATGATCCTGCCCAGCAGGGCTAGGCTCGCCATCGGCCTTCTCACATCGATGGCATATCTACAGGTAAGCTGACAGCCATCTGGCAAAAACAAAATCTATGTTCTTAAGTACATCTAAACTTTGTTTGTGCTCCTCAGGTTGTTCTGGGCATCTCCACCCTCTTACTTTACGTCCCCACTCCACTGGCAGCAGCTCACCAGTCTGGCTCTGTGGCTCTTCTGTCTCTGGCCATTTGGGTTCTGGCAGAGCTCCGAAAAATGCCCAAATAACCACCCTCTGCTTCAGAGACAAAGCCACGCTTCAAGGCTAAGTGTCAGGGTTGGGTGCTTAGCATTTCTCAGTGGACTTTTGGATGATCTATCAATGCACATACAGATGCATCTTGTCATGACAGGATGACAACTTTTTTTACATTTTTTTTCTGTTTATATGTGGATGCAAGTTTGTATTTCTTTACAGCTTTACCCAAATTCTGAATCCTAGTTACATTTGTGGCAGCTTGAACGATGCAAGAAGTAAATCATGATTGTTTTAGTTCTTGATGTTGATGATGATCTGTGTGCAGAGTGTTGTTGCAGTTCTTTTTGAGTGGAGAGCAAGAGGGTTGTTGGGGATGATGGCTGGGTGACGTGCTGCCACAGTCTGATGTGTTGCTTCGCTGGGATTCCACTGCAGTGATGTGGATGGAAGGTCATGACAGCTTCAGCCACGGGACCAGTAAGCAAGAGATGTTTTTGGGGTGAAAGGATTTAGTAATGGATTTGATATGGAGCACATCTCGATATCCAGGAGTAGCACTGCCTTAGCTGTTTCAGCCTTTGTTATGGTGTATATACTGTATGAATGAACCATTTTTGTTTAAGTTTAAAAATGATGATGAATAAATCCTACAAAACTGCTGCCCCTTTTGCATAGTAACTGTGATTTATTTTATCCCTGTACAAAATATACACAATTAAAATACATGATGCAACCAGTTGAGGGTAGCTAACTAGACAGTCAGTACAACGGGTTAGTAAGTTTTCATTGTTCTAGACACAGCACATGCGAGTGTTGATGGGATTTACCGGTGGTTAGGGATGGAAGTTTAAAAATGGCAAGGAGCCAACCAGGGCCAATTTTCTTCCTGAAACAGAAGAAAAAGCGGGAAGCAACATGGTCGGGAGTGCATATCTTCATCAGGGTCTGGGTGCACCCTTACGCTGTGCTCTGAAGAGGTCGGATGAGTGGAAATGTGCTGAACATGGTGGAGAACGTTATTGCTATTCCATGTTACAATCGCTGCTTTTAACGGACACAAAACCAGTCTTTATTCTTGAACACGGGTTTGCACAACTTAGACCAACAGGGAACTCTAGTTCCAGTTAAGAGGACATCGTGGAGCAGTCACAAAAGCAATAGATATGAAGCATCATAACTAAAACTAATTCTGTTTGAACGTTTGCAGACGTTACATAATGAACAGCAGTTTGTTTGGCCTCTGATTGCTCCTTGCCTTGCTTGCCAGATGGCATCCCCCCTCTTCCTTATCCCGCAGGAGGGCTTTAGGTCTTAATGCAGAGAGGCTTTCTATACCGCTTCTGCTTCTATTTTTTCTTTGGTGTCACAGAGAGAGGGAGAGAACCAAAGGGAGGCAGAAAAGAAATGATAAACCACGTCTTTTCGCTCTTGTTGGATGAGTGGATGAGTCTAATTCAACAGCATTTTTTTCCCAGGTTTTGTTGTATAACCGGCTGCTATCACATGACATTTTGGCAATACACACCCTGCAATCTAACAGATTTTCAATAAAATGTATGGATCTATAAATAGTGATATGCCAGAACTGGGTTGAAATAGAGCTTAACAAAACAAGCCGGGTAATGACTATGAATTTTCCATGTTGTACATCCTCATATCACAGTTTTGGGGATGCTATAAAATGCACAACAGTCAACACTTACAGCTAGAATTCAGATCATTTGGAAGGACAAAAATGATTCTACCACATTCCCATTATAACCTCATAGGTCGGGTGAGTGACATCTCTTTCTGTTACACATGCACACACATCAACGAAGGGTGAGGCACCTGTGAATGACTAGGTACAGCAGACAGACAAGCAGACCTTGGAGTATCTCTGTAAATACATAACTGGATATTAGTGACATCATCATGCGATATTGAAATCAACTCCTCACATTTTAACCTCAGGGGACTGCCAAGTTAGTTCCCTCTCTCCTCCACTAGATGGCGGCGGATATCTTTTTTGTGTGTTTATTTTTTGTTTTTCACATTGACGCCCATGTCAGGAGCAGTCCAGTGGCTCCAGGGTAGAGTTGGTCCACATGCAGAGACATAATCAGGTTAGAAATCCAAATTTCAGCCATCGAGAGGTACTGGAATCCTATTACAGCGATATGGAGAACCTCCTTCTGCATTTACTGGCAAATAGCTTTTCTATTGGCAAAATGGTTAAATAAAAGTTCAAATTAAAAAAAACTGGGTTTGAGTGTGCCGGTGACTTTGAGCCCACTGCTTGTCTTTGTGTCTCTGAAGTACAACTACGATTTTGTACGATTACGATGGAGTGAGGGGAAACTCCACTGTTGCTTGGAGAAGTGTCTCTGGAGGTCCAGCGCAACAGAGAAGACCTCTCTGTTACCCTCAGCATTCCCAGCTCCTGACAGATGACCAATCACCAGCTTTCCATTCAGAAGACACACACACACACACACACACACACACACACACACACACACACACACACACACACACACACACACACACACACACACACACACACACACACACACACACAAACTGGTGCTATTGAACTCTGATCCAGGTCCTTAGATAACGTTGTCAAACAGCTGCATGGACTGCATGATGTTCTCATCCTAGAGAGACGACAGGCAGATTATTATCCTCTTTAAATGTACAGTCAACTGCAGTGATTTGCCTTCGAACGTACAAAGCACAGTGAAATGTTTAAGTAGATCACAAAAATGACCTTTTTGCATGACTCAATAAACTCCTCAATGGTGACCACACCATCTTTATTCCGGTCCATTTTCTGAAAGAAAAAGGTTTCAAAAGTGTTATGCTGTACTGTCTGTAATATAATATCCCCAGATTTTAAAAAAACATCTGTTTCACTCAAGCTTTTTTTTTTTTTTTTTTCTAAGTAAAAGAATAAAAATGAGTACTGAGGTATGAATATCCAGGCTGCTGGCCCTGACCTGGAAAAAGCTCTCCACGTGTTCTCTTGGGGCGTCGTCCTGCATCGTAGGATACGTGTACTTCCCCATCATGTCATAGATGGACCTCATGATATCCAGCATCTCCTGAAATGTGAATCAATGAAAGATTAATCCCAAAGGACTGATGGACATCCCTATATACACTTTTTTCTTGTTGAACTGAAATGTGGTTTATTCATTGAATTTGATTTGGTTCATTCCAGCGTCCTGTCACACCTGCTGTTCCCTGGTGTGGTTGTGCGTTTACCTCTTTGGTGATGCAGCCATCTTTGTTCAAGTCGTACAGGTTGAATGCCCAGTTGAGCCGATCATTAACAGTCCCTCTCAAAATGATGGAGAGGCCAAACACAAAGTCCTGGTCCAGAAACGGGACAGACGTTTGGATTTTGACAGAATAGTATGCGGTTACCTATCTGATATCAAATCAAGCTAGCTTGAGCTCACCTCGAAGCTAACTGAGCCGTTCTTGTTTGTGTCGAAGGCCTCAAAAAGGAAATGTGCGTACATACTGGAATCTGCAAAGACACTCAGTGACCCGTGGTGTACATGAAACATGAAGCACACCCTTTGAACTTTTTGGATTATCATCGCGCTAAATATAGAAAGATTTAAGAGAAAAAAAAAATCAAATACAGCCAGAGGCGGTTAGTCTAATCAACTTACATATCATCAAATTCTCTCGACTCTTTGCAGAGAAGGGAATTGATTTTAATGGCTTAATTAAGTTCATCCTTTGGTGATAATTCAAAAGCTCCACATATATCTGCAGAATCACCTAAATGAGAATTTAAGCTGTTCTGTTTGAAAGATTTTTTTTTTTTTTAAAAAAGGCTCCAAGTTTAGCAGTAGAACTTACCACCCTGTGGAAAAAACTGAGAATAAATGGTCTTAAAGTTCTCCTCATTCACCACACCGCTTGGACACTCCTGTAATTGACAAGGAGGAATTTGAGAAAAAGTTATTAGTTCCAATCAAAACACAGCTTTACAAGCTCATCCTGATCAACAAGAATGTCGGCAGAGATATAAGTGGAATTATAACTGGACACGCTGCAGGCGGACCTACATTTTTGAAGCCCCTGTAGAGCACCTGCAGCTCTTTTTTGGTGAACTTTGTCTGCTCCTGCAGCTTGTCCATGCTTTCAGGTCGGTGACAAACAGTGGATAGCTCGAAGTCATCTTCCACGCTGTCTGTGTGACAAACAGAAGGCGGTTAGCATTTACTATCGCTACATCAGAGCTGTGACTGGGACAACCTCCTGTGATGACATGGAACTCATTCCAGAGCAACGCAACATCATTTACAGACAAAATGAAGACATTATCAATACAAAAATCAACAAACGCTTCACAATAACAAATATATAAAGAGGTGTCGTGTGAAGTTCAGGAAAGACGGTGAGCAAAGCCATGAGAAAAGATCTCAAGAGTAATGAGCGGGACAGTGACGAGACCTTTAAAGTGAAGAGACCTCTCCTCATCTGTTGCTCTAGCAGTGCCAGTCAGCTCATCGCAGGGCATATAAAAAAAAGATCTCTTTGACCTTTAGAGAACATAATTTCTCACGGCACCTAAATCATCCTGGTGTCTTAAACACACACACACACACACACACACACACACACACACACGTTCACGCACATATGAAATCTGAGGCTGTGTGTGTACGAAACTGTGCCAGCAAAAGGATCCGCTCAATCATCCGAAACGACCAGACAGAGCGATGGAAGTAGAGATGTATAGAGAATGAAGGAGCACTTGCTTTGACTGACTGAGGGGGCAGCCGAGGGCTTGCAGCACGGCAGCAGCTTGAGGAATCGCTGCTTTATGGTTTTTTTGCTTTGGCTGGTGGAAGGATTCCCTGCAATCACCAACCATAGCAGAAACGTTAGACACACACATACCCACGCCTGTCTGCAGATGCAATCCTGTCCACAAATACACACATGCTTCTGGAACCACACAACTTACATGCAGCACAGATGCAACAACACACATGCTTGTTGCATGTTTGGACACACGGGCGACGTCCCGGCTGGCCTGGCTCGACGATGGGAGACCACATCTATCGCCTCAAAAAGTAAAAGGGGAGCAACAACGAGAGACACACAGCGCCCCTGTAATCAGACCACAATGCTACATGAAGCTAAACTGGAAGAAAAACCAGCAGATTGAAACACACCGGGATTCATCACATCTATGCCTCAGTTCAGGCCCACGCAAACACCATCTCCAACGCTTGCAATAACAATGCACACGTGCACACAGGAGCCTGTGTACCTGCTCTTGAGCCCCCCCCCTCCCAGGCACCTTTAAGACCCTAAGAGGTGAATGCCATCATGGCGTGGAAACAAGTAAACACTGAGCGTCCTCGGCCTGCGTGATGCGCCACCCTGTCGTCTGGAAGAGCCTGGAGCGCTCCTCTGCTGCCAGAGAACACCGTTCAATGGTTACCAGATTAAGAGGGAACGCCTAACCGCCTGACACAAACGCCGCCCCCGGCTGCAGGCTCTGCGTGTGCATGTTTGCCTGCATATGTGACCAGAACAGGATTAAGGTTTGGATGTAGATGGAAAAGTCATTCAGAGAAGAAATGGAAGTCATTCAAATTCAGCTTCTGCAAGCATTCAGCCAACTCAGGAAACCTACTTGGAAGCTTAAACAGTAAATTAATGGAAGATGTGCATTGGCCTTGATGTAAACATGTCCTGTCACTTCTATCAAAGCCGATGTGGATAAGAATTGAAATCTTTTTCTATGAACAGCTGATTAATAAAGAAACAGTGAATCCTGTCCTACAGGCCGAGACGGGCTGGTTGAGGTAGTTTGAGCATGTGGTTAGGACGCCTCTTAGACTCTCTGGGGAGGAGTTTTAGATACGTCCAGCCTGGAGGAGACACCCTGAGGTAGACCGAGGATATGCTGCAGCGATTACATCCCCCATCCAGCCCTGGAGCAGCTCGCTAGCTGGAGAAGGCAGCTGGGGAAAGGACGGGCCTCCCTTCTGAAACGCCCTTTGACTCAGACCCAGATAAGCAGTGTAAGAACAGAATTATGGTCAAAATAAATCAGGGAAGTCTTCCCTTAATATTTGAATATACTGACTTCCTTCACTGTTGAGAATCCAGGCCCTTTCACTTACAGACTAAACATGCACATATGCCCTCTTCAGAAACTGCTTTGCAGAGATTTTTCCACTTTTCTCATAACCAGCATATATAACATTAGGGATTACAATTTTGCTCGGTAACTGTTGAAAAAGTTAAAGTAACAGCCATAATAAGTTTTTTTCAGCCTGTGAGCAGGCTTTAATTTCTACTGTTACTGAAGTCTTGGCCAAAGCAGTTTAAAATAACATTAGCAGCATAAATTCAACCCCCTCTGCATGAAACGTCGAGCTGCAGATACTTGTGAGAGCCATAAAAGCTAAATCCAGCAGAAACTTTCAATGTTTAGATATGCGTCCTTTAGTATGCAGACAGACCCGCCTCCCTCCGTCTCACGGTCTTCTCTCCATCTTGCCTCTTCTTTCTGTCTCAGGATTTTTTTGGTCTTTGCTGGTGATGAAATTTCTGGCTTGCTCGTCTCTGCGCAAATGTTCCCCAGCTGTCTTGGAAGAGATATTTGATCTCAGCGGGAATAACCTGATTTTAGGGAGAGGTTTGCCTCATTTTAAAGGTCTCTAATATACATATGAAAACACACGTAATTGTGTCTTATGCTGCATCTGTCGGCATGTCCATGAAAACAAACGACTATTTTACCTGATCAGATGGTTTTTATTTTGGACCCATCAGGTAGAAAATAAAATCCATCTGTCATCATATCAGAAAAAGCAACTCTGCACTTTTTTGGTTGCATTATGAGACTCTTACTCTGAGTACCCTGGAGTGATCGTGCAATTACAGCTCCATCGTCTGCCCCTGGATACAATGACAGCTGATCAGGGGCAAAAAAACAGCTCTATTTTTAGCTTAACGGCAATTTGTTTAGGGGCGATATTCAAGAACTTTTGAAGGAGCTCTGTGTTCCATAAACTCCAGGGAGTAAAAAGAATCTTTCAAGTTACCATAGAGCCACATCTCGGCTGATGCTGGAGTGAGACCGAACCTTTTTGTCAAACATTGTTATCAGCAGAAGGTCAAGACTACTACAGATGAATCTGTGGTAAAGCTGGTTCAGGCACCACCTTTGTCGGTTCAATAAAGACAGACATGGCTGACGAAGGTTTGATTCCTTTTTGTGTCTTCAATTCAGCAAAATCAATTTCAAAGGAGTGGATATTTTTGTATTTCAGTGAGTCAAAGCCACACACACACACACACACACACACACACACACACACACACACACACACACACACACACACACACACACACACACACACACACACACACACACACACACACAGGTGACAGGACCATAAATAGGTGCGACAAAGACAGCTGTTTAGTGAAGAAATGAGGCCGTTTCACTTTGTTGCATCTGATTCACTTCAGAAACACACACGCAGACACTTCACATCCCAGCTGCAGCAGCCCTCACCATATGCAACATCTGGACTTCGGACTTCGGACTTCTCTGCCTTGCTCTCTTACCATTTGTCTTACCTGCCGTTGTGAGGTCGATAAGCCCCAGAAAGTGCATCAGTTTGAGGGAGCTGCAAACCACCAACAGAATGCCTACTGTCTGCAGCCCCTCCACCTCCCATTTCTCTCGGAAAAACAGATGCATCCTTTCCCCCTCTCCCCTCTCTCTCTCTCTCTCTGGTGCTGCTTGGTGAAATCGTTCCCCAGCCGCGAGGAGAAGCACGTCCCTCCACCCGTGCGGCTCCAGCCAGGTATGGACTGCCTCCGTCGCCTTAGTCTCCCTCTATGTGCCGGGATGTGGCCATCCTGTCCCTGCGCGGCTCTCCGCCCGCTCTCTCACTGAGGGTTTATTGTTATTCTCCTCATTTCTTCATCCAGAAACGGCAAGTCAGCCGCAGCAGGACTGTGGAGTGGCTGCTCCACCCCCGCTGCCTAAGAACCTGTCAGAGGTTGTTTAAGTTCCAGGCGAAGTTCGGACGTTCGGGAGTGGCCTGGCAGCTCGGCCGCGATTGTTTTCTGACTCCCTCCAATTCTCCAGCTACCCAACTGTCTCCAGCGCTCTCTCTGCCTGTCCTCCCTCTACTCCCCTTACTCCGTCACTCTCCCCCGGCTGTGTCCCTCCCCATCTTTAATTGGGTCACTGATTAGACTGAGTAAGGGACAGGAAAGAGGAGGAGAGAGGGCAGGAAAGGAGAGAGGAAAGGACAGGAGAGTACAACTACGAGTGATTTAGGAGGAGGGACGCAGAGGAGACAACAGAGAGAAATAAAAGAGGTGCACAGGAGGGGTGAGGTAGAGATAACAATAGCCAGGGATGAAGGAAGACACAAATCCAACAACAAACGAGGAAAGAAGGACAAAATTAGGAGATGACGCAGAAAAAGAGTGAGAGAGAGAGACGAGTGATGACAGAGAGGAGAAACATCTGACCCAACAGCTAAACTCACAGATGTGCCAGTCTCCCCTGAGTGACATTCACTCACACACACACACACACAC
>BJFM01001662.1:9406-26448 GCA_016586285.1 Arothron firmamentum
CCCCCACACACACACACACACACACACACACACACACACACACACCTCTGACAGCCCACAATAATCACAACCACATCAGAACCTCTCTGACGGAAGCAGCCGTCTGGGTTGAAATTTGAAGAGGGAAGGGGACAAATCAGCTCCTTGCGGGACCCCAGTGCTGCTCAGGAGCAGCTGGAAACACACATCTGAGGGAGAACAAGCTGTTCCCTCTCTCACAATCCTTTCTTATGGACAGACGAGGTCTCATACAGAGCTATTACACACAAATGGAGACTATTTTTGTTATTCCTTCTTAAATTGGGCTCCAATTCCTGCAGTGCTGATGGTCCATTAATAACAAGATGGCCACAGTTGTGTCTTTCTAATCAGTTGCAGCACAGCTGCGTCCAAACACGTGCACGTTCACTTTCTCTCCTCACACAAACGTGCGTGTAGAGCTGCGGTGACGCTTCTGCTTCCAGTTCTTTATTCTCTTTTTTTCCGAGGCTGCGTCTGCTCGGAAAAGTTCAGCGTGATAAAGAATGCGGAAGTGGGGATCCCAGCAGGCACAGGCTGGCTCAGACGCCCACCGGGGGCGTGCGCACGTCAGACACGCTTGGGCCTCCGCGGCTGACGACTTGAAAGATTCACAGAATCCCCCCAAAAAACAAGCAAACAAGCAAAAAAAAACAGTGAAGTGGTGGAAAGGTTCCAAACTGAGTAGAAGCCAAGAGTGACGCAGGTCGGAGCCAGTCGCAGGGACGGGTCAATCACACACACACACACACACACACACACACACACACACACGTCAGTCTGACACACAACAAAATACACAACAAACACACGAAGTCCAACACCAGCAGCAGCTCAAAGACCAGCAGCAGTCCACGGGGGCCATGAAAACACAAGATGAGCTAGCACAGGTGGAGGAAGGCTGGAAAACACTGGGCGTGGTCAAACCTGGAGCTTGAGGCTCCTGCTGGGCGTCTCAGCTGCTCCAGGCTCTTCTGTTCCTGGTGGAGATCCCAGATGTTTAACATCCAGGAACGACAACTGATGTCTTCAACTCACTTTCAGTTCAATTCAGTTTATTTCTCTAGCGCCTTTTACAATAAAATTGTCTCCAGGTGCTTTACAGAGGCAGAAACCCAGAGCCGGACCCCCCCAGCTCAGCACAGTGGCAGGAAAAACTGCCTTTTAACAGGAAGAAACCTTGAGCAGGACCAGGCTGACAAGCAGGAACCATCCTGCTGAAAACAGGCTGGTAAAGGAGGAGAAGATGAGGGAGACAGGACAGAGAGAATAAAAGAGAGAGAGAGAGAGAGAGAGAGAGAGAGAGAGAGAGAGAGAGAGAGAAACAAATATACCAAAGGGCTGAAGTACATAACCTGGTGTCATCTAATCCTGAGGTCCCGATCAGACGGACGACATCCTTGAAAAGCTTAGCTGGGATGGGGTCCAACATGTCTCCTGGGCCGTCCAGGAGACATGTGGTTGGTAGATCCATTACCATAACCTCCATGTGGTTGGAGCTCACACACCCACTCATGTTCCTTCTTCCTGATGTTATCAGTTGTGCTTCCGTCTTTCACTCCAACCCTCTCCTGCCCTGGCCCACCACCGCCATCGTGTCCGGCTGGTTCTCCACCACCTGGTTGGCTGCTTCATTTGTTCTTGGGACCCCCCACAGAGGTTCCAGGGAGCTCCGGAATGATCTTCTTTCTCTCTGCATTACAATCAGAATTGTCTCCAGGTGCTTTACAGAGGCAGAAACCCAGAGCTAGAACCCCCAGATAAGCACAGTGGCAGGAAAAACTGCCTTCTAGCAGGAAGAAACCTTGAGCAGGACCAGGCTGACAAGCAGGAACCATCCTGCTGAAAGGGGGAGATAAAGGGAGATAAAAGAGGAGAAGAAGAGGGAGAGGATAAAAGAGAGAGAGAGAGTGCAGTGATAATCCCGGTGAGAAGAGGAGAAGATCATAGGTGTCAGACGAGCGGATGCTAAATCCCAAATAAGTCACCAGTTGGCCTGTTGAGCAGAGCTGGACGTAAACAAGCTCCTGTTTGTGCAGGAACAAGAACTCGGCTAAATGTGAAGCTCTTCACCCGCAAATGTCACACTGCCCTTTCAGGAACACGCGTGAGCGGCGGGGTCACGCTCATCCTGCCGGGCTGTAATTACTGATGTGGCCGTAGATGGAGGCCGACTGGGCCGGGTCTCAGAGCTGGTCCCAGCTGCTGTTCTCCACCATTGAAACCACCTGAGCTGAGATCTGATCGTCCAGGTAACCTGATGAAGAACCTTCTCACAGCTCCCAAGGTCAAACCGGGACGTGCTTCCAAAGGTGGGGGAGAAGGAGCGCGCAGATCCAGATAGATAGATACATAGATAGATAGATAGATAGATAGATAGATAGATAGATAGATAGATAGATAGATAGATAGATAGATAGATAGATAGATAGATAGATAGATAGATAGATAGATACCATATTAATCTCCAACAGAAGTTTTCATTTCCAGCTCTAAAATACTAAAACTAAAATACTAAACCTACATTTGAGAGCATGTAAGGGAACATGATTGTTCTTTCTGACTGGAATAAAGCCAAAAGTCCTTCCACATTTGAATGATCTTTGTTCTTCTTCTGCATTGGGATCAGAATCATTCTGGAAGTTGGATGCTTGCTGCCATCCTGCAGCCTCCTGCTGGGACAATCCCTCCATCGGCCAGGCTGCAAGCCTCCCGTCGGGTTCCTCCTCTCTCCCCTCCCTGTTTTGGCCCCGACCGCTGTGGGAACCTTCTGGAAGCGGCATCGCTGACCCTGCTGGAGCCTCCAGCACAAACCCACATTTCTCACCGAGGGAAACCCGTCGGGGGGGTTGTCAAGGCTGCATGCTTAACCCCGACTGTGGTGGTACCTCAGCTACCGGAGAGCGCAGGTCGTTAGTGTTGGAGGTGGCGGTGGTGGTGGTGGTGGTGGTGGTGGGAGGGGTCAGGCTTCGAGGCCTTGGTGATGTCAGCGAGCTGGAGAAGAGCTCCCAGCAGCAGGCATCTTAACGACTTCCAGAGAAAAGTTCCTGCTGCAGCGTTTGCTGACGCTCATACACACACCGACTTACTCTGGCACAGCCTAACCCTCGACAATGATACGACACACACACACACACACACACACACACAAACAAAATTAAATTAACCTTCCTCTCTGTCAGTCATCTTAATCACCGAGAGAAACAGATTAGAAGAGAATATACAAAATCTCTCACGGAATTTTATCCTCCTTTACAAACCTTTGAGTTGTGTGTGTGTGTGTGTGTGTGTGTGTGTGTGTGTGTGTGTGTGTGTGTGTGTGTGTGTGTGTGTGTGGATGGTTTATAAAAGGTCTGAGGTTGATTCTGGTAGGATCACTTTCACATCGGCTCATCAGCATCATCAGGGTTTTTTCCCACAACAACAACGTAAGTATCTGATAATTACTCAGTTTATTATCTTTTATTTCATTTATTCTGAGGCTTTTTTAATCCATTTGTTGTGTTATTTGTATTCGATTTAGACTTCTTTAAGACCGTTTAAAAAAAAGCATTCTTTTTTTAACCAGATCGATGTTAAAAAGGCTTCTTATTCGGAGGCAAATATTTCGTTTCAGTGAGTGATAAAATGATTCAGTGATGTCCAAAATAACTGTACTGAACGTTTGCATTCAGTTGTAGGAGATCACAGATTAGATGTAAAACACTGCATCCTGACTTATTTTTTTGAATAAGACAAATGTTCAGGTCACAAACTGACTGTTGATACCACCAGGTCGCAAAATATTTTCTAATTACAAGTTTGCTAACTAAATGATAGAAATGAAGAAAGATAAAGAAATAAAAAGAAAAACAAGCTGTCAATCAGTGAAAAGACACTTCTGGAAGTCTGCTGCAGGACAGCCCAAACACTCAGCTTCTGTTATTTTTCTCACACACCTTCTCAAGCTGTTCGTCCTGCTTTAGTTCGAGGTGCTGGTGGAGTTTTATCCATTGTAATTATTTTCCTTTCTCATTTCTTTGGCTGCTTCTAAGGTGACCTTGAGGCTCCCGACACGCGCCTGTCTGTCTACCAACCTGATTATTTGACATCTTTAAACTGCTGATTTTAAGCTCACAACATTTTTATCAGGATGGAAAATGGGAACAAAAATCAATTCTGCTGATGTTTCAATCAGCTCCCCGTTTGCGCCGTTTACGCAACGCAGCCAATTGTGCGCGCAGATTACCCTGAAAAGTGCTGGTGGCGGCAGTTTTGGGCTGATTCCATTATGTTTAGAGATCTGTGAGGAACATCCACGCAGGATTTGTGCTGCTTTTATCCGCTAAACAGCTTCATTTCAAACAAGATTACAGAAAGACCTTCCTGCTGCCACGAAGCGCTGAATGAAGGAACACCCAGTGACGCGCCCGTGCGTGCGTGCGTGCGTGCGTGCGTGTGTGTGTGTGTGTGTGTGTGTGTGTGTGTGTGTGTGTGTGTGTGTGTGTGTGTGTGTTGCAGAAGATGCAGGTGTTCCACAGGGCCGTGCAGTGGCTCGCTGTCGTGCTCCTCGTCTTGACAACCTGTCGGTGTCAAGAGGACGACAGGTGAGATCTCCTTTCATCTTTTCCACGCGCTGCAGGCTGCCGACACCTTTCACTGCCTTTATGAGAGCAATGAGAAGTTGGAGGGAACGTGTTTAATTGCACTGCTGCACTAATGATGCTTTAACACGGTCGGCGCAGAAGGTTCCAGGGTGGAGGGTCGATGCTCCTCCTGCGCGGGCGGCGGTTTCTGCAGGAACCCCTGATCCACCCTGCAGCCCATCAACATGCGCCAGGAGGACTGACGAGTCTGAAATGTGCCTGTTGATGTTGGTTTGAGCTGTGATGTCATGGACGACAACCCAACTGACATGTTGTTGCATTTTTGCTGCTGCTGCCGCTGCTGCCAGCGTCTCGGGTGAAGGTTCCAGCCATCGCATTTGTTGTAATGTGTCTTAATATTATCACATCTGCCGTCGTCTGCACGGACGTGGGCTGGCAGAGGCAGTGACTTGGATGGTTCCTGACATTCTGCACTGCAGGTTATCACAGCTAACAGACAGACGGATGCAGAGTTCCCACGCTGCTCAGGGGGAGATTTACGCGTCGCAGACACTCAGGAAGCAAATGTGCAGATTTGGGCTGCGGTTTTCTGATGTGATCCGTGTTTAAAAGTGCTGGTTCCTCCTTCCTCGCTGCAGCCGCCGCTCTGTGACCGAGCACCAGCTGATGCACGACCGCGGGCGCAACATCCAGAGTCTGAAGAGGCTGATCTGGTTGTCCAGCGCCATGGAAGGGCTCCACACCGCCCAGACTCGCTCCGCGGCCTTGACCCCCGCCAAGGTGCTGAGCCTGGCCGTGAACCCCTCCCTGGGCTCAGCCCAGCCGGCCGTGAGGAGTCTCCTGAGAGACTTCTTCAACCCCTACCTGGCTCAGCTGGCAGACACAGAGCCCTGAGAAAAGAGCACAAAACCTCCATACACCTCCCCATCATAATGATAATATTAATAACAACAACAAAAACAACAACAATAATAATAATAATGATGATGATGATGATGATGATGATAATAATAATAATAATAATAATAATAATGATGATGATGATGATGATGGTGATGATGATGATGGTGATAATAATAATAATAATAATAATAATAATAATAATAATAATAATAATAATAATAATTCAAATGTTGTTGTTATTATTATTATTATTATTATTATTATTATTATTATTATTATTATTATTATTATTATTATTATTATAGACATATTGTTGTGGGCTACACAGAAAAAACTTGAAAAGTAAAAAACACTCTAATAAATCTATAAGAATTTGAAACATTTTACACAGTCCAACCAGGAAATGCTGCAAAGGTGCACAGTTTACTTAATACTAAATAAAGGAGATAAAAGTGACGGAAGGAACTCTTGATTTGGGCTTGCCAACCGGGTGTCCCGTTGCTGCTTTTTTGGTCTCTTGCTAAGATGAGCATCTGTATTATTTGCAACATTTCTGCTTGTTTGTGTGCAGCACAGGGTCTGTAAAAGTAAAGAATCCTTTCTAACAGTCATTTTTTTGGTGTGATATATTGTGCATGAATAACTGGTGACCCAGTTTATGGAAACATATTTATTATTCTTTAATTAAACTGGTTATATAAATATCACCAGTGTGATCACAGTTTAATTTGTTTTATCTCCCACTCTTTTCAAATAAAGAAAAGAATGGTAATTTTTAAATCTATGGGCACCAGTGGACATTCTCCTGAACCCTTTACTTGCTTTATATTTGAGATCAAAAATTGCAGCTTCACATTCACATGGTGTGAGTATTATCTATTATTTTGGATCAATATGACTGTAAGTTGAGCTTAAAATCAGTAACTTCATAATAAAGCATGTAGTTTTAGATTGAATGCACTGCTCTCTCCATTTTTTAAAGAATGTGGTTCAAATGCTTTAGCATTTATGATCAACCTGCAGGACAGAAGGATAGCTAGACACAACGCATGGCCATTTCTGCATTATTTACAAAAACAGAATCAAATAAAGCATCAGTGTTTTGTTGATTTTGCTGTATTTAATAGATAAACCTCATAGCCAGTAGAAATGGCGGATATTAATGTTTGCTGAGAGCAGAGTGTTTAAAGTACCACATTGGTGAAGATTTAACTTAAATATTGTAAAGTGTACATGTTGTTCGCTGATTTTCTTTCTGCATTTGAAATGTAGCTCATGCCCTGTGCTTTTTCTTGTGGGAAATAAAGTTTGTGGACGCATGTGTGGCTCAGGGCATCTGCTTGGGCTGTCTGCAGAACTCAACTCAGGGCGTCAGCGCTTTTTGAAATCACCCCAAGTATCGCGAGATTTCTGTGGCGGCTAACGTTGACGGCCCGCTGCTGTGACAACTTCAGTGACACCGGCCATGGTGATTTAAGAACACCTGTATACGTCCTTTTCCCAGCAATTAACAGCATCTCTGAATCGAGCATCCACCAAAAGTAATTTTGAGTCGGATTTAAACGCCCTGACCACTCACGTCGGACTGTCGCTCCTCTTCTTTTTAAATTCGTGCAGGTCAGTCGTGTTACATCCTTGAGTTTTACTATCGCTGTCTCAGGTTAGCAAGTTAAGCTAGTTTAAGCTAGCTGCGGCATTCCGGAGGGGCGTTAATTGTTCACATGTTTTTACCAATTTAACGAGCCTCGGTGTTTCACTAACTCATGGAGCAGGCAGCGAAAACAAGGGACGCCAACATCTTTAAGTCACCAGACTGTCTCACGTATTCGGAGTGTTTTAGAACCAACACGGCTAATGCTAATCATCCACATCAGCAGTGCTGATGTATAGCAGCTATCCGTTAGTAGCTGTTACAAAACCAGGCGGCCGAAACAGACCGCAAGTTTGTTTGCGTTGCCTGCGAAATGAGCAAGTGAGATGAGGTGGAATTGGTTTTGTAAATATTCCATAGTTTGAATTATTGTCTATTCATATTTGCCTCAGCCCTCGTTAAGTGTTTTCCTCTGTAGATGCAAAGTTCGGCTGTTTAGTCCACTTTTCCTATCGGTGATTAACCGATCAGTTAATTTGTCGTTGCTGCCCGTAAAGTTCAGAAATGTCCAAAGAAATGTTTTCCGATTGACGTGTTTCCTCTCTTTCATACCTTTACTACAAGACTATAGAAAAGCCATTACAGAAAGACCATTAGCAGCAGGTAGCAGAGCTCCATGAGCACGACGGGGCAGCAGCATGCGGGTGGCCTGCGTTCTCGCCGCGGCCTTGGAAGGGACAAGGACCCTGGGCAGAGTATGGGCATGGAGGCGACCTGCTGGCTGTCCACTGGACTTTTACGCAGGCTGGTTGAGCTGCCCTCACCCCCACTGTCCCGGCATCAGCTCAAAAGACTGGAAGAGCACAGGTGATTTGCTCTCACACCTTTTCTTTGCCTCTTTGGTTTATCTCGGGTGTTAAACACATGGAAGGAAAGTCAAAATCTGTCAACTGTGGGCGAGATCTGCAATGCACAGAAAGGATAATAAGATGCAATAAGGCAGTGATGATTCACATATTGCAAAAATATGTAACCGTTAAAGTAATCACAGTGTAGTATAAGAGCTAAAAAAAACATTATCAAACAAGCAGTGAATGTAAGAAAATGAAATGCTCCGTAGCTGGAAAATGAAATGTAAAAAGCAGCTGGACTCAGCGAGGACTCTACAAAGTAGTTAATGGTCTGAGGAGACTTCCTTGATGGTTTACTGTGGCTGCTGGTTAAGAAATTTGGCTACAATCTCCAGTTAGATTTTACATATTTTGGTATCGTTAACATAGTTCACCAACACTAAGCTGTTTAGTTTTTATTATATTAATATTCTTTGTACAGGCAATGGAAAAACATCAATTTAATCAGTTTATTGGGATTAACAACACAAAATCCTAACTTAAAACAAGTGTCTATTGAGAAGAGATGTGGAATAGACCTGAGGTTTTTGCTGGTTGGGTCTCGTCCCTGCAGGTACAGCAGTTCTGGATGCTCCTTGCTGGAGCCTCTGATGCAGTGTTACTGGGAATGGTTGGTGGGACGAGTACCTTCCTGGATTGCCCCTAACCTCATCACCATCATCGGCCTGGCCACCAATGTTTTCACCACGCTTGTGCTCGTCTACTACTGTCCAACTGCCACCGAACAGGTTTGTCTTTGCATACGTGACATCAGACAGCAAACACGGACTCTGAACGAGTTACTGACCCTTCCTTCCTGAGGCCTATACCATCATGCTGGTTTTCTATAATCTACTGATTGTTTAATCCCTGTTGTCTGCTGAGGTGACTGATGTAATGTGTAGACGTCTACAAATGTCTCCCTTTGACAGGGCTTGATGGAGCATGGTGGATACTAAGCGACTGTTTACAGTACATTTGTAGTTAGTTACTCAGTTTGGCCAGCCATTTCCTAAAATTGCTGACCCATTTCCTGCTGCTGTGATATTTGCTTTCCACGACTTTATTTTCCTGCCATTTTTTTTTTCTTTTTTTCTTTCCTTTTGAAGAATGTCCTCTGTGACATTGTGGGCTGGGATGTGGCTGATATCTTAAGTGTGACATTACTTTAAGTTTATAGAATTCACAGTGTATACTGAAGTCATACGTAGAAAGACTGTGTCCACAGAGTTGAGGACGGTTGTCTTTAGACATTTTCACAGCACATTCTCACTGCTGCAGTGCAACGCAGGGATACTCTGTCAGCAGAAGTGCTTCCTGAGCCGGCTATTTTGATGAGTTTTTGTGTTGAGCTTGAGTCTGTTTGGTGCCTCTTTGTGTGATCTGAATGACCCCTGACTGGGCAGCGTTGCTGTTGTTGCAGGCTCCCCTCTGGGCGTACCTGTTGTGTGCTGTCGGCCTGTTTGTTTACCAGTCCTTGGACGCCATCGACGGCAAGCAGGCCAGGCGCACTAACAGCAGCTCTCCACTGGGGGAGCTGTTTGACCACGGCTGTGACTCCCTCTCCACCGGTCAGGCTCTTACTGCCTTTATCACCACACACCTCTGCAGTTTTGTCCTTTGAAGACCACCTGTGTACCTTTGTGTCTGCAGTGTTTGTGGTGTTGGGGACCTGTATAGCGGTGCAGATGGGTACCAATCCAGACTGGATGTTCTTCTGCTGTTTTGCTGGCATGTTCATGTTCTACTGTGCCCACTGGCAGACGTATGTGTCGGGAACGCTGCGCTTTGGCATGTAAGTCCACAAAAGCTGCATTACTTCTGAAACATTTATGGAAACAAGCTAGCACCAGTTAATATTGTCATTATCACATATGTGACCTCCACTAATATAACAGCAAGGAGTCGGTGCTGTATCCACGGTGACCTGGCCGCTGTGCCTCAATCCTTCTTGTTTTTCCTTTACGGATAAATGAGAGAAAAATCCACAGTTATGATTTTAAGCACACTTCTATAATAAAACTATGGGTGATGATCACAGACAGGCTTTACCAGAAGAAGAATACGTGTTGATTTGAAGCCTGATTTGAGTTCTGATTGTTAAGGTTGTTTTATTGCTCTGGACAGAGATGGAGGCAGCCTGTTTAAGATTTCAAACGGGTTCCTTCATAAACATGTCTGGACGCATCATAAATATGGCATGGCCAGATGGTAAACGGGAGTTCTCAGTTTAATTATGTTTATAATTACGTGAGTTTGACTGAATTCTTTGCAGGAGATCTGTGTGAAGTGGGTGTGATTCCTGAACTGTAAATGCTCATAAATGGAGCATTTACAAAATGCAGATGCTCCATTTATGAGGCTTGTAGGTTAAAGCTCTGGTTGGTTTGTGTTTTTAAAATCATAGATCCTTGTGCTGGTGACTGAAACAGGATAACTGTGTTGGATGACTCTGTTTGACCTAGCTCTACATTCCGCTCTGGTGGCTGCTTTTCACACAGGAATTTTGCATTTAGGCTTAATGGCCCTCATTTATCAACCCCACGTAGGGCAGGAAACTGCGCACGGCTGTTTTCAGACAGGGCTCAGTGTGGACGTGAGTGCACGAACCGCTCAGATCTCACTCAGGTCAGACGTCGTGGACGCAGCTTAGAGTCAGTGTGGATTCCTGGAGCAGCAAAATCTGAAAAAAAGTAAAAATAATGATTAAACAAACCTCAAACTGGTCATTTAGCACAGGCAGCCACCGTACAGATTAAAAATAACAACTGTTATATGTTATATATCTGTTTTTGCTTCACATGATAAAATATAAGCCATTTTCTTCCTGAGAAATTCATGTTTGATTTGTTTTTCGGTGTTATTATTTCTGTTTTTCTGACTTAGTTTCCTTCTTTTTGTTGTTTTTTAGCAGTCGTGTCCTTTTTGTCGTAGTAAATGTTTCTGGTTTTTCGCGGTCGTTGACCTAATATCTAATAACTGGTGCCGCTGCCCCAGAGCAGCAGCCTCGTTTCAACCGTGCACACGCGTGACTGCGTCGGGGCAGCAGCACGTCTGCTGGTGCACGGCGGCGCTGCTCCGCCGCTGTCATCGTTCTCCAGACAGCGTTCTTGGGCTCCTCTAGCACCAGTTGTCGTGCTTGTTTAACCTCCAGCTCAGACTCGGGGTTTGGCTTCAGTGGGCGGAGCCTCTGAAACATGAATATTTAAGGGCGGGGCATGTTAATGAGGATCGCTTTCAGCCGCCACATCTGTTGGGACCCGCTGAGTCCTACGCTGGGATTGGCCACATACGAAATGTTCATGAATCACACTCTTCAGGTCTTTCCTGCGCTCAGATCTGTGCACGTTTCTACGCTAGATTGCTAACAGAGGGCAGAGGGCGGCCTCAGGTCTACGTCACTGTCAAACCTCTTTTCTCCCTCCTGTCTAGCATTGATGTGACTGAGGTGCAGATCTTCATCATCATCATGTATTTGCTGGCTGCTGTGGGAGGATCAGCCTTTTGGCAGTCACTGGTGAGCCTGATCAGCACCAATTCACACACGCTGAAAAAACGTGCACTGTTGTTTTCATTTTCACCTGGAATTCTAAGAATAATGCACGTGTGAGTGGAATAACTGAAGCTTTTCATGTGCTCACAGTTGAAAATCGATGGGAATTTCTTGCGAATGCCTGTTCCCTGTAGTTTTACTGATGCTGGTGTCCTGTTGTCTCTGATTCCAGATTCCCGTCTTAAATATCCAGATGAAGATGGTTCCTGCCATCTGTACGTTTTTAGGTGCCATCTTCTCGTGCACGAATTACTTCAGAGTTATTTTCACAGGAGGTGTGGGCAAAAACGGATCCACAATAGCAGTAAGTGTCCACGCAGCAGGCAGCAGGTTTATCCAGGCCTGAAGGCTTCTCTGATGGCCTGAGCAGATCCAGTAGTTTGCTGTCGTGACCCCTTCGTACGTTTGTTCCTACATGGATCGTAAAGCACCTCTGACCTGTTGGTACGCGGTGCACCGTGTTCTCAGCGTCGCTGCATCACCTGCGGATGACGGCTCTGGTGTGTGTTTCTATTTTAACCTCCTGTCCTCTCTCTGTCCTCAGGGAACCAGCGTCCTCTCTCCAGTCTTACATATTGGTTCAGTTATAATTTTGGCCGTGATGATATACAAGAAGTCTGCTGTTCAGCTCTTTGAGAAGCATCCCTGCCTCTACATCCTGGCCTTTGGCTTTGTCTCAGCCAAAATCACAAATAAATTAGTTGTAAGTTCTGATAGTTGTTGTCCTTCCCAACACTGGGAGGGTTGTTTTGTTTGCTTTGCCTCGGCATTCGTGTGCTGGCAGGGTCAGAGACGACCCAGACGCAGCTCCTGAGGCGGTTTGTCAGGATAATCCTAAACTCAGATGCAGCTAGCTCAGGTTTCCAGTGTATGAACCAGTGTTCCCATCATGCAGCTGTGGAGCATCTTCCCGGTGCTTTGGCCCCTGCGGCATGACTAACCACTGTTGATCAGATACTGTGGGGCCAGAAAAAGAGGTGGAACCAGGAAGTGTGTGGCGTCCAGGCCTCTAACACCTGTAGCAACGATAGCCGCTGCGTGTGCTCCGCTCTGCTAAAGCCTCTCTCTCTGTCTGCAGGTAGCTCACATGACTAAAAGTGAGATGCATCTCCACGATTTAGTCTTTGTAGGACCGGGGCTGCTGTTCCTGGATCAGTATTTCAATAGTTTTATTGACGAGTACCTTGTGCTGTGGATTGCACTGGTGAGTTCCCGGCGAGCCCGAGAAGCCCGGCCAGAAACGCAGACATAAATGAGGCCGGTCCTGCAGCTCAACCTGCTCCTTCTCTCCTGCAGATCATTTCCTTCTTCGACCTGGTGCGTTACTGTGTCAGTGTTTGCAACCAGATCGCCTGCCATCTTCACATCTGTGTTTTTAAAATCAAGCCTTGCTCGCCGCTGACTTCAGCCTCCCACTAAAGACGCGCCCGACTCCGCCTCCTCTTGTGTCCCACCATGTCCAGAGTAGGGACGAGGACGTGCTGTTGCCAACTGAATGTGAGGATAAACGCTCTGTCACGATACTGGTGTCCTGCTCTCATCGGTTCCGTTTCACTGGTGCAGAACTCACCTCACCGTTCTGCCTCAGGGATGGAAAAACTCAGTTACATTTGTGGAGGGCACAGGTGCTACTTACTGTGTTCAAGAAAAAAGAAAAACTCCAGCGTCTTTTAATGCTCCTTCCATAGAAAATGTATAGCAACTGAATCAAACCTTTGCTTATTTTATATGTAACAATATTTGCTTCCTGTGAACAGTCTCTGTGCTTCTCTGAGTTCAATCACACTCATTAACCTTTCATGTTTCCATGTGTGACTTTTAGAGCTAACCTTCTGCTGTCATATAACATGAAACTGGACAAATGTCTCACACCAAAATATGGCTGTGGAGGAAACCTGATGCCAACTTTATTCATCCTTCTTTTATGTATCTGCGATTCCTGTATACAAATGACTCACTGCCAAAACCACTGGGTGGAAAGTACTCCTTTATTTTTGGGATTCATTCTGTCTTTATTTTTTTTTTTAATCATAAATTCATATTTTATAACTTTCATGTAGTGTCTTAAACATGTTGTGTAAATGGGTGGTACTTGCTATAGAAGAGGGAAAATGCTGTCAAAACCAGACTTGTGTGTTGAGAGAAAGGTGGCAGAGTGCTGAGTAAAGGGATGTTTGTGTTTCAGTCTTGGAAAGACCTGAGCTCGTTCCTTTGGAAACCGAGCCCGCCACGGCGCGGTCACGTTTGACCTTAAATGACCTGAATTTGATGAACTAAAACACTGATCTGACCCAGCTGTGTTTAAGAAAACGGCAACGTTGGAATGAATCCGCTCTAATTCCTCCCTCCTGTAGCCTTTGTTGTTTTTTGTATTCTGTAAGGCTTCTTTATTTAGAGTTTATGAAATCAAACTAACCTCCTGCCGTCTTTGAAGGCAACGCCGCCGTGTCATTTTCATCTCCGTTTGGAGGCTGCACATCAAACTACACCACTCGTTATTTTATGGTATTAAACTATTGAGGATTTTTTTAAAATAAAATCTATATTTTGACAGATTTTCCCTTCATTTTTCAGGGATTAGGTCAGTGTGTTTTAAGGTGAAGCCTCTTTATTTTGGCTCTTCTGTTTGTGCTCAGGTCAAACACCGATTAAGTGAATGCAGGTTCAGGCTCTCTGCTAAACCTTTCTTCTAATGCTTTTTTTTTTTTTTAATTTTATTTTATTTTTTTGTCAAATTTTGCAACCAGACCAGAGCAATAACATGTCGGCTGGCTTTCCAAATGGCTTTCCTCCCTGCGACGCAGTCAAGAAGCCAGACCCATCCAGATTTTGAGCGCTGGGGCCCTCACAGCTGGGAGCCCTGGCCCTCGCTGTGGAGAAGCTCCGGCTCGGTGGCTCATGTTCAGCGTCGTCTTCGTGCACGCCTGTTCCACTGACACTCCGACGCCTCCTCGTTTTGCTGAAGCTGACTCAGAATGGACATTTGCAGGCTGTTCTTGCCAGTGTGTTGACAGCAGACAGGTGTGTGTGTGTGTGTGTTGCAGAAGATGCAGGTGTGTGTGAAGGTCCCACTCCCTCCTGGTTGCCTCTGAGTGCTGCTGCCTGTCTGCTTGTGCCACCGTTGACTCCAAAGCAAACCCGGCTCTGGCTGAATGTGCCGTCATGGTAACCACACCAGTTTTTCCCCGTCGAGGCTCCTTTCAAAAGTCCGCTTCGAGCGCTTCCTGCCTCCTCCGCCTCCTCCACCATGTTGCTGCTTCCCAGTGTGTAATGTTGCTTCTTGCCTGGAACCTGTTTTCATTTGTTAAAGACGCTTTGGTTGGTTTGTGTGTTTTTATTTATTGTCCCATAGTTCCATCTGCAGATATTAATCGGTTGTGAAAGTGTTCAAGAAGACAAAATATTGTGTGTTGGCTGTGCAAAGAGTCTGCACAAACCCTGAAAGGGTCTTTTTACGTGAAATTAAATATTTAACTTAAATTTCTTGTTGCCTTCTAACCTTGAATAAAGAAATATGTGATTTATAGAATAAAGATGTAAATCCTAATTTTAAGGTGGCGTTCTTTTATTGAAGATGTGCTTTTCTGTGGGAAATTACTGTGTAGATTTCTGGGGCTAAATGCAGTAATCTGACCTAAAGAATGATTAAAAGTACTTAAAGAGCAAAAGAGAAACTAGATGGAGAAGTTCTATTTTCAATGGCTTCAATCACTCAAATTGGTAAAATTGGCCTGAAGCGAAATGTTTCGGTCAGTTTTCCTGACTCGGATAGAAGACTAGTTTCCTTATTTGCATTTTTTTTTTTTTGGCTTTGGAGCAACAGCAAATCTTGTTTGTGTGAACTGATCTGGATACAGTTTTTATGTGAAACCAATTAATGTTTATTCATTGAACAGATTACAGAAATTTGAAAGACAACTCTAAAAATGATTTACCAAAGTCTGGAAATGTTGCATTTTTCCTGAAAGCACTCCATGGACTTGTTTGAACTGTCTTGGTATTATTCATTATTGTACAGCTTACATTAGTTTCAATAAATCTGTGTATAGTATATCCATTCTTAGTTGTACTACAGCTTTAGGAAAGTTGTCATAACTGTAAATAGTAAAACTGCCTTAAAGATTTTGTTTTGCACATTTAGAAAACCTTACAAAATGAGCATGTTTGTGTGAAAACTCCAAGCTCCTGTTTGTTTCTTGTTAGCCACACTGCTCAGGTATTTCTCCACTGTTCAGTCATTCAATAAAACGGTCAACATCGTCTTTCTGTGCACATATATTTATTTACGTTGCAAAGTGGAATTCCACATGCTCGAAATGACCTACATAATATAAACTGTTATATTAATATATATGTAATATTATATATGTAATATTACCAAGTACGGCAATAAACACAAAAAAAGAAAAAAATCAGTATATGAATAAATGTAGGTTGTGTTTTGTTGTTTTGTTTTGTTTTGTTGTTGTTTGTTGTTTTGTTCTGCCAGACGTTCAGGCACCAGGAAGTGGTTAGTGCGCATGCGCAGTAGCCCAAAGCAGCCCGTCCCGGCTGGGCTGAAACGAAAGTAAGAGAAGCAGCTGCGGATCAACAGAGCCCGACGTCTCTGCCTTCATGGCCGGGAGATGATTTATATCCAGCTCCGAGCAGCACTTTAATGGTGGAAACCAGCGTTGCCCCGGTGACACCAGGACGCGCGTGACTGTCGTTAGCAGCGTCCCTCCGGCTGTTTGAGGTACAGTTTCACACCTTTAACACACTTTGAGGGAGTTTCTTTGATTTACCTTCACCAGGAAGCTTCTGTCAGCCGGTTCCAGTGACCTTTGACGTCCTTTCATCTCCTCTTTTTGAGAAGTCGATCCTTCCTCTTCACACACCACAGAAGACATTGTGACTCAAGTATTGTTTGACCTGAATCTGTGTGGCCACAATTAAATGCTCTAAAACGGCTTCAATAGCTGACTTCAATAGCTTTAATAGCTTTAGACTTTAATAGCTTAGCTTTACAGTCATTTTATCCTTAAAATAGCTGCTCTCGTTTGAAATCAATGCATTAGTTTGGTTGTTAGAAGGCTGGAAAATGAATTCGGCATCAGAAAAATTAAGGTTTGCACAAAAATAACAGCAGTCTCATGCAGGAATTGTTTATTCTTAGTCAGAAACGGAAGGAAGTTGACGTCTGCAGGTCTTATCTTGAGGATCTATAGGTGTCTTAAACAGTCTTAGGAGTTCAACATCCTGCTGTCAGAGTGTAACCCAAAGGTGAACTGGTTTGGATGGCCTCTGAGGCGACGGGACCAGAGAAACCGGGACGGCTGGGGCGTGGTGGGAGTGTGGCTGGTGATGTCCCGCTTGCTGCGTCCACAGGTCATGTGGTGGTTCCAGCAGGGCCTCTGCGTCCTGCCGGCAGCTCTGGTCGTCTGGACGGCGGCGGCCTTCGGCTTCGCCTACATCACAGCTGTGGTGCTGAACCATGTGGACCCTCTGCTGCCTTACATTAG
>BJFM01001662.1:26468-52089 GCA_016586285.1 Arothron firmamentum
CCCCCCCCCCCACCTGGAAGGTTGAACATGCTGAGATGGAAGAGCTAATCACACACACACACGCACACACACACACACACACACACATAATATTCATTTGATTTGAATATGGAGGTTGGAAGAATCCGAGGCCGCCTTCCTCCAGGCCCAGCGTTCATGCTACGCTAACTGATGCTACGAGCCCTCTGTGCTTGCTGTTGGTGCCCACAGGTGATCAAAGGTAGGTCAAAGGCAGATGTTGCTAATCAGCTTTGTTGTGTGTGTGTTGCAGTGACACGGGAACTATGGCACCGGAGAGGTGTGTGTTTGGGATCATGCTGGATGTTTCATCCTTTTTAGGTGACGTTTCACGTTTGATTGTGACAAATGTTGTGTTGACCTCTTGCATCTTAACTTCAAGGGTTGCGAAATAACAATATTCCAGTACTTTATTACAGTCTTTTTCCAAAGAAGGACATGCAAAATTAGTAGCAAAGTTGTGTTTTTTTGGAATAAATATTTGCTGTTGATGAGGGGTTTCCAGGTTTTGTGATCTGTCATTAAAGATGCTCTTTTCTGACTGAACGGCAGTGAAACCTGGTCCGACATGTTGTTTTTTTGTTAACCCTCAGGGATGGCCACGGTGTACGTTCGCTACAAACAGGTGGAGGTGCTGACTGCTGATGGGGGCACCGCCCTCGGCCGCCTGAACCACATCGGGCTGGTGCTCGGGTTGATCAGCTCCCTCGGGATGTGTGTGGTCGCAAACTTCCAGGTGAGACCAGGAAGTCCTGGATCAGACTGATGGAATCAAAGCAGTAAAAAAAAAACCAAACAAACCCTCTGTCAAAACAGAAAACCACGCTGTTCTCGGTGCACATGGTGGGGGCCGTGCTGACCCTCGGGGTGGGGGCTCTGTACATCCTGGTGCAGACGCTGCTGTCGCTCCGCATGCAGCCCCACATCCACAGCAAGAGCGTCTTCCTGGCTCGCCTGGCCGTCGGGGTGTGGACCCTGTGCAGCATCATCAGCAGTATCCTGGTTCGGGGTCGGGGTCGGGGTCAGGGTCAGGGTCAGGGTCGGGGTCATGGTCAGGGCTGCAGGCAGCAGCGGTGGAGTTCACTCATGTTATAGTCCAGCTGTGAACCTTGACCCGTCAGTGTTTGTGTCTTCGGTCATCATGTACAGCACTCTGGTGGGCGTGGACGTGACTCACAAACTACACTGGACTCCTGGAGAGAAGGTGCGTGTGTGTGTGTGTGTGTGTGTGTTGAAAACACCTGTTTGGGATGGTCTGGAGGTTCACACCTGTCTGCGTGGTGCCTTTTCCAGGGCTACACAGCTCACATCATCAGCACGGTGTCTGAGTGGTCTCTGGCCTTCTCCTTCCTCAGCTTCTTCCTCACCTACATCAGGGATTTCCAGGTATTCCAGCACCACATGGAAAAGCTGCTCATCCGTTGTGTCGTGCACCTTTTTACTGCCCCAACAAAATGAATATGAAAATAAACTTTATTTCTAATCCCTTTGATTCGTGAAGAAAATCAAACTGCGGGCCGTAGTGGATTTGCAGAGCCGCCACTTGTACGACGGGCCCCACTACCACAACCCGGAGCCCTCGGAATCGTCCCCGCTGCTGGTCGGGGGCAGGTAGGAGGACTGGATCCACCCTACAGCAGAACTCTCGTACCACTGCGTTCACAGGGGTTTTTATAATGTTCTAACACTGTTGCTCTGCCCTCTAAAAGGTCAGTACGCCCAAAACTAACCTTTATAACCACTGTTTAAAAAACAAATGTATGTTGTGTGAGAGATATTTCTAAGATTTCTAAATCTGATGAATATAAAACTGGTAAACTTTCATGTGTTTTCTGCTCCTATTTTATCTGAGTTACACCAAAAAGGTGGAAATATCCTGTTTCAGAGGAAAACCTATTTCTGATTTCTTAAAGACCCATCTTCCGTTTAGATGTAAAGCTGTGGCGAAATGATCTTTGTAATAACTTTGCTTTTCAAAAGCTGCACTAATAAACATGTTTGTTTAAACAAACTCTCATTTTTAATCTGTAAGCTTGAAAACATAAAAATGCCACTCAGTTCAGAGGAGGTACACGGCAAGCTTTACTTTTGGGGGGTTTTTTTTTCTTCAAAAATGACATTTTTATTGAAATTGAACAGTTTACATCCATTACTCCCCAACTCTTTTGGCGCTGGCCCAAGCGGTGTAAAAGTTTGTGCATTTTGGTGATTTAGAGAGTGAAGCTCGGATCATCATCGACATCATTCAGCCTCTGTACCGTCACCCTCCAGAGCTCAGCATGCACCAAACCAACAGCGTTCAAAGAAAAGGCTTCAACATCCTGAACACACACACACGCGCACGCACACACACAATCAGAACAATAAATACTGAAATGACTGGAGCAGCCTTTTCCTGTGAATTCATTTAAAATGCTAAAAGGTCAGAAAAACGCTGGGAGTCAGTTCTTTTAACGAGATCAAGGCCTCTCCTCTCCACCTCCAGCTGTGTTTCTGGTGAGCAGACATTCACTCTCATGTGCTCAGGCTGTTGGTGGAGACGGCAGCCGCCTGCAAACTGCTGCAAACCTGTTTGAGGTCGTTTCAGAGGCCGTTGGCAGCAGACTTGAACAAAGTCTCCCTCTGACATCCAGGAGAGAAGCACAGCAAGCTGGATATCAGCTTTGTTTCTCAAATTGGTGAGCGAGCGCGTCTGTCAGCAGCCTCAGGACGTGTTTGAGACGCAGCCGAGGAGAAATCAGGCGGCTGGACCGCTGCTGTCTGGAAGGCGGATCGCGTTAAACTAAAGTCTGGGCTGCAGCTGCGACAATCGCGTTTATATGAGGAAACCAAATATGTCCCATCTCTGCAAAGGTGACGGCAGACGCTCAGCTGGAGGTACCGTCCTCCATCCAACAAGGTCTCCCTGCTGGTTTTTAGACTGGAATGAAAACAAGCGCGGCAGGTGTCCTGGTTAAACCCGTCAGTGGGCTCGGAACCGCAGATTTAGCGCCTGCTGAAAGAGAGACAAATTTAGAGCTAGATTTTAATAACCACGCGTCCAAGATGGCACCAGCTCCGCACTGGGCAGACCACAGACGCTCTCAGTCTTCTGTCTTTGATCCTTTTGAAGTCCGTGTGCAGAAGGTCCGGTTCCAGAGTGTTAGAAAAGAGATCCCAGGAGGGTTAAGGCATCGGTAGGCGAGGCCGCACAGACGGCGCAAGGCCCAAAAAATCACACTAGCAGAGACGACGAGGCATTCACATTCAGGACGCGTGCGCGCTGCAGTCCCCAGCAGTCCTCACTCCTCCAGAGGTAGAGCAGCTGAGCCGTCGCAGATGATGTTCTGGCCCCGACTGGGATAGAGCTCCATCCTCCAGTAGCGAGGGTCGGCGTAGACTGCATGGGCGAGAGGACAAGCATGGCGTCAGCAACCAGAGCCAGCTTCTGCACCCAGCTTCTGCTGCCACGTGTCCGCGGACCCGTCCACCAAAAGCGCCGGCGATGGGCACGCGAGCACCAGAACTGCTGACGCAAACGCTCAAAAGAAGGACGAGCACGCTATGTCAGCGTAGGAGTGTGTCTGGAAGTTACCCATGTCTCCAGAGTCCAGCCAGAGGTTGAAGGAGCTGCAGTGCTTCTGGCACTGCTGAACGGGCTGAACTCGGACCGTTGGGAGACCCTCCCCCACCACCAGCCAGCCAGAAGCTCCAACGCCCTGAAACAGCAGCAGCAGCAGCAGCAGCAACAGGTCAGTCAGTGAAGCTCATTCCAACTCTGTCACATCAAACGCTGACGTACTCCAAAACGTTGCTGTTTGGGTCCCTTCAAAGTAGGGCTGCAGCAATCGAGTGTTTTAGTAATCGAGTATTCTATCGATTATTCTGGCGATTAATCGAGTAATCGGATGAGAAATCTACTGCGCACACTCTGACTTTTTTTACATCTCTCTAACTTGTGTTGTGCTATTATGCTGCGCGCAACAGAAATGACGGCCCGTGCCAAACACAGCGCGGAGCGTAGTGAAACTTTTTTTTTTCGAAACTTTTTTAGTCATCGAATTAATCGTTTCAGCCCTACCTCAAAGTTCACGTTAGTTCAATTCACATGGAAAGAAAAACAGCCATGAAGGTGTGAGGGCGCGTGCACACACGAACTCACTTTACTGTGCGCGCTGGTGCTGTGGGTGACCAGGCAACGCTGCACGGTGGCTCCAGCACTGTCCAGCAACAGGCTCAGCTCCGCCTTTGGAAAGAGCCACCTCAGCACCTTCTCCCTGGTCCCAGGGCTGAACCTCCTGGAGCAAACAAACAAACGCTGTCACGCCTGTCTGACAACGCTCAGGTTTTTGCATGGGAGCCGGGGTGAGGGGGTCCCATCATGAAGGCGTGTTTCCAGACCAGCGCACGTACCAGAGCAGTGTGAAGTTGGCAGGCCCCTCTGGAAAGTCGTGCTTGTGAGGATGCACGCTACCATCACCATCCGCCTCCATGAGGATGGACAAGGACCCAGAGTGGGCCGAGTAGAGCTCTTCAAGCTGCTGCCGCTGCACAGTGAGGGTCTCCCCACCCTGCAAACGCCAGCACCAAAACCGATAAAGCATTTAGACAACAGAAACCAAAATATGCACAAGAATGAGCAAAACCCCAGAGACAAATTTCACCCAGGCTGTTTCCTCAAGATATCCCTTTTTTTTTATCAGGGTTTTGCTGTTTGTGTACCATTTTCCTGGACACTATTTTAGGTCACTTTATCTCCCTCCTACCAAGTTACATCTGTTCTCCTCACCAGATGAGAGAACTACTAAAGGTTTGTGCTCGAGTGTGTCATACGTTTAAAGCAAACCTGGTGGAGGTCTGACCTTCAGCAGGACAAGCTGTGCCCCCCGTCGCAGGCTCATGGTCGCTCTGAGGCTCTCTGGGACCTCCAGCACGGAGTAGATTTCTGCACAAACTGAACAGTTGACCAGATTCTGTCCGCCTGATCCAGCAGCCCACCACTCATGGAAACCTAGAGCAAACACAAGCATTGCAGGTTTCACCCTGTAGAGTGACACACGTCGTCTTTCTCAAAATACTGAAATCAACTAATGACAAATGCATGTCCAAATACTCCCGTACAACCGGAGCGCTTCAGCCTGTATTGGCCTGACACTGTGCTTCATTCTGATATCAGTACAAACCTGTTTATACGTGCATGTTAGTGTTTGTGGGAACAAGGTGCTCCAAACCTTGCAGGTTGTACTTCTTGGCAATGGGCAGCGACAGAAGGCGGACATGGCTGAGTGGCGATGACCAGTTATAGGAGCCCAGGTGGACCAGCCCTAGCTGAGGAGTGCTCTGGGGGTATGTGAAGGCCAGCACCATGACCAACAGGAAGCCCACCACCATCACGAACTGCAGAGAGCACAGGCGCATCGCCAACACTCAGAGCCGTGTGAGGCTGAAAAGGAAGGGAGTCCCTGTCAACGGGCCTGACCTTAATGGTGGCTCTCAGGATGGGGAACTGGGGAGGCTCCCTTCTGGGCTCGTTGGTCTCCAGGACCTGCTTGATGAACCTCTCGATTTCCCTTTCTGACATGCCATAGCGGTAGCCAGACTGGCGGAGGATGTCGATGCTCTCTGACAGCTTGTCATAGATGCATGGTTCGCTCATTGTCGTCCCCATGATGGCAGCAGTGACCAGCGGTGACCCCGTCAAACATCTGGCTGTCCTGCCCTGGGGGACTCCACCACCATGGTGTCACCTGGAATGACACAAAGAACAACTAACCAACTTCTCACTCAGTAAGAGTTGACAATGCAACACAATAACTTCCCCCTGTAAATGTGTTTCTCCTTTTATGGCTTATTAAATATGAGTTATACACAAACGTACTTAATTAAATATGTCATTACATGATTTTGTGTGTTTGTGTAGGTTGGGGAGTTTTCTGAACGTCTGTATCAGACAGAATAAAATAGTGGGGGTTTGGAACTCGTGGTTTCACATGAAACTATCCTATTTGGAAGAATTGTTTGATATAATGTTGACTTATAACCCTCAACCTCGACTGCTTACTGAGAGCTGGTTAATTATTCGCTGCATCTCCAAGTACTAAAACAGATTAAACACCATCTGGGTCGACATGTAGCCCGGCTGGGTAGTGTTCTCCTGTGATCACACAGAAATAAGAGCAGACCGTGGGTGAGTTAACTATTTTAACTAGCAGTATCTGGACTCTGCTTCGTGAAGCGCAGGCACGTCAACAGCCATGAGTGTCGTCATCTCTCCGAAATGACACAACACTCGGAGCCAAAACACTCTCATGGAATACCGTCAGGTGTCATTACGGTTCTGTGATTTAATTTGGGCTCCTGTAATGTCTTCTCAAACCACATCGCTGCATTAATCAACCAAAAACCACAAGTGATCATGTATTCTCTCCCTGCTAGCCATACCTAACTATTGCAGTTTATTTCAGTGTAGTAACAAACAGGTACACCAGAGCCTCACCTTAAAGTTAGAAGCACGGCTGTAACAAATGTCTTCTATATGTCACTTATCTTGTCGAAAAATGTAGTTTGTGGTTGACAAGCATAGCTGCTGTCACACACAGCCCAGATGCAGTCTTCTTCTGGCCACTAGCGCATGTGCACATTAGCGCCCTCCCTCGGTCTGGAGTATGACTGCATGGACACCTCCGCCGAAACGGAAAAACTTTGTTTCCAGTCACTTTGATTATGTTTTTACTAACTTTGAATCGAAAATTAGACGATTGTATTTGTGTGGAATATATTTCCCATTAAGATGCTTGCATCATGTGAATGGGCCAGTGTCTGTGCGTCACTTATCTAAAAGGCATCAGGATGGACGATGGGAAGAAGGCCAGCCAGCAGAGATAGTGTGGTGTTGCACACCATGGAAACAATAGCAGCATAAAGCACTCTACCACAAGGCAAAATTAACCAGAAATGGTTTGATGACCAGAGGAGCTAGTTTAAGGTGTTTCTTTGGAATCCAAATTGTCCAAATCTCAGTCCCGTCCAGCATCTGTGGAAAGTGCTGGACAAACTAGTCCGATCCATCATGGTCCCATCCGGCAAATTGCAAGAGTTTAATTTGTGCAAAGACTAACTGCAGATGAAAACACTGCCTGAACAAGTCAAAACACACGCCTGGCCTCACACAGAAATGAGATCAAAGCAAAAATGACGATCAAAGCACCTGAGAGACTTTGCACTTTAGCACCCCCTGAAGAGGCACAGGACCATGCACACGGCATTGTAGTTATTTTAAAGTTCAACAACTTCCAGTAAAGGAAGACAACTCTGCTCTTTCTCTGCAAGTGCCAATTGGAATCATAGTCCGTATTCTGCCACCTCAATTACCAGCTTTTCACCGAGGCTCACGACACGTGTGTGTGAGCTTACTGTATCTCTGCCCTCACCATGTGGTTATTAGAGTGTGTTTTACAGAAGTTTAACTGAGTTTTCACTGAACACATTTTTAAAAGACTTAAAACGATAACCATAATTTGTAAGCTACTTGTATAAGTTTGTATAGGTGAAAAAGCTTTTTTATTATAAGGTTATGGGCCCTGAACACAACCTCACTTCGCAGTTGACCCCTGTTGTTTAAAATAAATTTGGTGTGAGAGTAAATGCTGGTTTTAAAGTATCTTTACTATGGAAAGTTTATAAAACGTGACTGTGTTATTGGTCGAGTGTGGCAGCAGAAAGCTGATGAAACCCAGTCAACATCATGTAACATGTAACCAATCAGAAACACGCCCTCGCCGGTTATTGACCAATGAGGGGCCAGAGTAGACAGGAAGCACCGCCCTCCGATCCCGGCCCTTGTGCAACCCCGGCACCTGGGATAGTTGAAACTTCGCCTCCAGCAGACAAGGGTCCGGGGTGTTGCTCTCCATCTATCCTGAAGGTAAAATCTTGTCTTTATTCTCCATTACACCGAGAACGTAGTGTGAACATCGCAAGCTTTAATTATTACAGCCAATAATGACATGTCACCGACTTGGGCGATAAATCAAGGTTTCCAACATTGTGCTGCTTATGTGCTGTTGTTTCAGTGTGCTTTTATCAAAGGGTTTAAAGTAAACCCACCACGCCGTAGTGATGCTGTCTCGGAGCAATAATGTCCTCTCCAAGATCTACAAACCGGCCTCATGGAGCCGTCTCCCTCTAACTCATGACCGGAAAGCCATCACTACTCTGCAGAAAGGTAAACACGAAGTAGCAAGTCATGGTTATTAGGCTAACGCAAGCTAGTACGTAAGCTAGTAAGCTAATCGCAAAGTGACGCAGTTTACCATAGTAACAAACGTCGCCGCTCTACCTAATGAAAAATTGTGAGATGGACAATTTTAGGACATTCAAATAAAACGAGTGGTTCTTCTATATAGTAGAACACGCGAATATGCGATAAAATCTAATCTTTTCAAAGTTGACATAACATTGATGACTTAAGTAGTTTCAGCCGTCCTCCACTATACATTTATGGGTCATGGTAAAACAGCAGTGAATAGACTAATATTACCCTATTTACGTTAATAAATTAGTAAGTTAGAACGTAGTACTTGAAATGGGCTATGAAGCAAATGCCCTTGTGTATATATTTATGGAAACATGGATTAATAGATGCGTGCTTTAACAGACACACAATGTTTTTTGTTTTATTAACTAAATGTTGACAGAAAATGACTCCACAACTTGTCTTCGACAATGTAATATACGTCTAATATATACAGAGATCAAATCAAACTTTATGTATATAGCACTTTTTATACATAAAATGCAGCGCAAAGTGCTTTACATATTAAAACTTTACATGTGTACCTACACTGCGCACATACCCCCAACCCCCCCAACACACACACACACCACACACACACGCACACGCACACACACACACACACAAAATTATTTAAAAGAAAAGAAAGGCCACTAAGAGGGAGGAAGCACGACCTAAGGGGCCATCAATGCCGGGAGAACGCCCACCCCCAGACCCCTGGGAGGTGCCACCCCAAGGACCACCCCAACCAGGACTGGTTACGCCCAGGGCAACACCCCCAATGGACCGGATAGACATAGCTCCCGGCACGGAGGGCCCCATCCTGAGGAAACCACTGGAGCTAAAAATAATAAAAAGCAAAGACTAAAATTTATTGGACACATAAAAGAAATGAGAATACATTAAAAAAAAAAAAAAACCCCCATCAAGTTAATTTGGCCCAGTCATTCTGGAAAAATTAAATATGACAATGATTTTGTTATCAACATTATACAGAAATACATTTTCAGAATTTTATGGTATTTACACAAATTAGATTTTTGCTGCAGATTTGATAAAGGAACAGGAATTGGAGAAAGATGAGCATCGCCCTCTCTACATGGACTTCCAGGCCACTACACCTATGGTAACTATTACACCCATGTCGGAATTTTTATACAGAAATTAACTTATGGTGCAATTATCAATGGAAAAAGATACTTAATCTTATTTTTTAATTTGTGCACTCATGAGTAGGATCCACGTGTGCTGGATGCCATGTTGCCCTACCAGGTTAATTACTATGGTAACCCTCACTCCAGAACGCATGCCTATGGCTGGGAGAGCGAGACAGCGATGGAGACCGCAAGAAAGGTAAGGAGATTTAATTTCTGATGGGTGCAAAAGTTTGATTATTTTTTTTCTCAAAGGTTTTCCTTTTTGTGATGTGATTAAGTTCTAACTGAGGGTTGTCTTTCACTCCGAGCAGCAGGTGGCTGATCTGATCGGAGCAGATCCCAGAGAGATCATCTTCACGAGCGGAGCCACGGAGTCCAACAACATGGCCATCAAGGTCACTCTCCCTTATCACTCCATTTCTGAGTTAGCTCCTCTAATAAAGAACTAAAGGAAGATGAGTTAGCAACATCTATAGAACAATTGGTTTCCAAAATTAATCAACACACCCGTCTCCATGGGAAATTATTAATTACAACTACAGATTTAAAAATCAGTTGCCACTGATTTGTATCCAAAGTTAGATCTCCTTGTGCTACTGGGCTTCTTTCAGTTTCCGTGAAGACGTTGTGCCTCCTCTCCAGAAAGCTTCTTCAGTTCTGAGCTGGAACATGTGGCCCCTGTGGACCATTAGCGTGCTAATGGTCTGGGTGGTCACCTGAGGGTCGCTGGCAGGGTCGCTGACCTAGCTTCACTTTGGGGGCTTCTCCTTTGTCTGCTGGGTCACATGGTGATGAGTCACCAGGTCTCCTGACTCGGTGTGAACGTTTGGATTGTTGATGAAAGGAGTGGTTCAGGGCTACAGGGGTCAGCTGACGTCTGCCCGAGTGGACGTCCAGTCACAAACAGGAAGCCTGACAGCAGTTATTTAGTCATAGCAACTACTGAGTTCTCTATTAAAAATAATGCTTACCTTGTTCACTTTAGTTCAGTGAGTATAGCAACAATGAAATAAACTCAGGTCAGTCTTGTTATTCTTGGTTGAATCATTTTATATTTTAAACTTAAAATTAACTTATTTTAAATAATATCTGCTAATTAGAGAGGAGAATAACCTTCTAATGACTCTAATGAATTTTAAATAGATAAACTCCTTATTTACATGTCATGCTTTAAATTCATTTTGCCATCTTTATTGGTAAGTGTTGCCATACTTTAGACTAGTAGCACCCAAGATCTGGAATAGTCAGAAGTGCAACAGCTGTGGCACCAGCAGTGATTGTGCCTCTGTTTCATCCCCCCGCAGGGCGTCGCCAGGTTCTACCAGTCAAAGAAGCGCCATGTGATCACCACACAGACGGAGCATAAGTGTGTTTTAGACTCATGTCGAATTTTGGAATCTGAGGGTTTCAGTGTCACATACCTGCCGGTTCTGAAAAATGGCCTGCTGGACTTGGAGGTATATGTGCTAAATGAGCAAAAACACCATTTTGAAGAGAGAGTGTCTTCAAAATGGCATTTATTTCTCTTTGTGTTCAGTTATTGGAGGCCTCCATACGTCCTGACACCTCCATGTTGTCGGTGATGACTGTCAACAATGAGATTGGAGTCAAGCAACCCATTGAAGAGATTGGTAACAATGGCAACACATATATGTTACTCACCGCAATGAGTAGAAATCATATTTCTGAAACAATCCTGGTTCCAATTTAGTGTTCTGATCAAAAACTTGGATCACTGAAACATTTTCCCTTTTTTCCACAGGTCGGATTTGTCGTTCTAAAGGAGTTTTCTTACACACTGATGCTGCGCAGGCTGTTGGAAAGCTTCCCATCAATGTCTCAGACTGGAAAGTTGACCTCATGTCTATAAGTGGTCACAAAATCTACGGACCCAAAGGTAAGCTTGAGCACTTCTGCAGAAAAGAAACTGAAACTACCTGCAAAAAAACAAAAGCGAATCAAAATTTCATTTGTAAACATCTGGTCTGAGCAGCTGCTTCCTACTGACCTGCCGATGCACGTGTGTGCAGGTGTAGGCGCTCTGTACGTGCGCCGCCGACCCCGGGTTCGTTTGGAGCCACTGCAGAACGGAGGTGGGCAGGAGAGAGGCTTGCGTTCTGGAACTGTGCCCACCCCACTGGCGGTTGGCCTGGGAGCTGCCTGCAGCATCGCCCAGCACGAGATGGAGGTGAAAAAAACCAAAAACACAAAAATCAGCTCAAAGGTCAGCAAGACTGTCAGACGTTCTGAACCTTGGTGTTTGTGTTTGTGCACGGGCAAACAGTACGATCATCAGAGGGTGTCCATGCTAGCAAATCGTCTGGTCCAGAAGATCATGTCTTCGATACCTGATGTTGTCATGAACGGGGATCCCACTCAGCGCTACCCTGGTACACACACACACACACACGACAGGCACATAGACAGCAGTTAGAAGGCGTGAGGATGGTGTTTACCTGCTGAAGCTCAGACTGTCTCCACAGCTCAGCAACATGAGCAGTTTTGGCTGTTTTAGTGTTTCCTGAAGCCTGGTGGGCGTCACTCAACACAAGACGTGATTATTTTCAGATTAACCAGTGATTAATGCCTCTTAACGGTTTCGGTATGAAAGGTGCAGCAATTTGAACTGCACCGGTTTTATCCATCACATTCCCACGGCTGCATCACATGTGTAGCTATTGCATGCACGGGCACGTAAACTTGATTTCCTCTGTAGTGGATAAATCGGAGACTGTGTTCATTTCAGGCTGTGTCAACCTGTCCTTTGCCTATGTGGAGGGAGAGAGTCTGTTGATGGCCCTGAAGGACGTTGCACTGTCATCTGGGAGGTCAGTTACCCTGGTGGTCAACCATCAGATCTTCCTTTCTAAACACATCGGTTTGGTGTGCAGCATGTATCATACTCCATAACCTGGAAGTAGGTTGTGCGTTGGTTTAAATGATTTAAATGGTAATATTAGCTTTAAGATGTATTTTTCTTGAGCTACAGCCAGTAGTTATCACATTTTGAATGATGTCTTAGTGGGTCTGCAGTGAATCTACAATGAAAATGTTTTATTTTCTCATGTAACTGACAAAAAAAGTAATACTGCAGCATTATTATAGGAGAGGTACAGCTGATGTGTGAAAGAAGCTTCTACTGGCGTACCGTGATATAATATTAAAAGATTTATTATTATAATGTGTTTGAAAATAAAGTGTGTGCCTGTGTGTGCGTGCGTGCGTGCGTGCGTGCGTGCGTGCGTGCGTGCGTGCGTGTGTGTACACGTGTGCGTGTGTGTAGTGCTTGTACGTCAGCATCTCTGGAGCCATCGTATGTCCTGAGGGCAATTGGAGCAGATGAAGACCTGGCTCACTCTTCTATCAGGTACCCTGAAGTCTGTATTTTTTAACACGTATGTTCAGTGATCTTTATTTATTAGAAGCTGTTGATTTAGTTTCCATCCGACACCACAGTAGACATGAAATGAAATAATAGCTTTAAAGAGACGCTCATCTCCCTTTTAGGATTTCCCCAGAGTCTTTTATGCTTTAAAAATGACAGTTTATTCAAAGCATCCTTCCAGGCCCTTTTCAAGGCTCACCTCCGCTGACTCCGAGTTTGTTGGTTCCCCAATAAAGTTTAGAATAACTGGCAATAGAAGTACATTATATTTCATTTCTTTGCCTTTACAATCTTGCTGGTTACTGTCAGTTTGAGCTGAGCTTTTATGTGAGCTGAGTTTACAGACACTCGTATTTCAGAAAGGGTCCTGCTGCCTCCGTAAAGAACCAGACGTATAATCCAACCCCTCACCGCCACGGCCAGATGAACCCTTGTGCTGTTATTCATGAGCTGTCGCTTTTCTTCTCCTCAGCCGCCATAACTGTTGGTATTGAAGGATTCTGCAACCAAGCAAACGTTTTCAGCAGAGTCCAATCCTAACGTTGTGGATCACATGTTTTGTCAACCCTTTTTTGCCTCTTTGTATTTGGCAGGTTTGGCATTGGCAGGTTCACCACAGAAGCAGAGGTGGACTACACAGCAGAAAAATGTATCCACCATGTGTCCAGACTGAGGGAGATGAGGTCAGCTTATTCCATCTAGAATTCTGTCCTAATAGACTTGGCCGGTGTGTCACTGCTCTTTTTGTCTGTGTCCATCAGTCCTCTGTGGGAGATGGTCCAGGAAGGCATCGATCTGAAGAGCATCAAGTGGGCACAGCACTAGAATTTCCCTGTTTCCTCAGCTGGAAGGTTTATGAACCTGTGTGGATTCAGTAAATAGACCAGCTTTTTTCCTCTCTATAAACACGCACAAACTCCCTGTCTGACTTGAACTCTGAAGTCTTTGTCTTTGTAGAAGCTCCCAGATGGAGAAGGAAAAAAAAAAAAATCAAGTAGCAATTTAAATCCACTTGTTGTGTTCACTCTGTTTTTAACAGTAAACTATTCAGTCTCCGTAAAAGCATTCCTCCTCAGTCTCAATTATATCTACTGTGATAACTTTATATTTGCGTATTTTATGAAGCCATTTTGAAACATTGAAAAAATAAAGAGCAAATTATGTCTTAGAAATCTGTCACAGAACAACAAGTAGTAGACTAAACTGAGAAGTGCTTCTGAAGGATGCTGACTTGAAACCATTGAGGTAATTTGGTTGGAATATTGCATTTGTCATTTCACCTTGAATATTGCATTTGTCATTTCACCCAGACACAGTAAATGTCTGATCCGTGCGCTGCCCAGTCGGCATCCATGCTGTCAGTCAAGCTTGATGTTAAGTACTAAATGTGTTCTTTCCAGCTGGGAGGACTTCCAGTGTTAGACTACTGCGGTTTCACCCTTTTGTTCACATTATATCATCAGTATTCAATAAAGGATTCAACATTCAAATCCTCATGGGCCATGATTGTCAAAAACTAAAGAAAGAGACCATTTTAATTCATGGACAGCTAATATCAGCAAGCAGGAGGATGCTCGGCTTCCGGAAACCCTCTCGTTCTGAGACAAGTGTTCAAAGGAAGCCAGTGCTAGAATCATCATGAGGAAAAATTCATGAAAGGCAAAGGTGGGAATAATGGTGTTCAACATGAATATTTGGATTTTCCAAAGGAGGCATTATTAATGGGCATGCACAGTACCTCAGGATGGACAGCAGTGAAGGTTAAAGATGCTAACTGATGATAATGGAACCAAAAAGACGCAGAAACATCGCTTAATATAAAGAAGGGATATGTTAGCAACACTACACAACCTGCCTGCTGCCATCGTAGGCCTGAAGATAGGGGAATTAAACATAAAAGGCTGCTACTAAATGATTTTTGTATTTAAATAAGAACAATAAATTGGGCAAAGTTGTTCAAACATGCAGAAGAATGGATGCATACAAGGGCCGACTTTAATCAGTGTGGGAGAGTTGATGTCGCTTGGTGACCCTGATTGTTACAAGGCAGGAGAAGGTGTTGGAAGAATCAGAAGTTGGGTTCATTTGTATATTTCACTGTTAGCCCTGCAAAGGAGGTTATGTGACAGCCATAGTTGATCTGTCAGTCTGTGAACAAAGTAACTACAAAAGTTCTGAACAGATTTTAATGAAATTTTCAGGAAATGTTGACAATTGGCCAAAGACAAGATGCGTGGCGGAGGTAATAATCCACCTTAACTACCACACCAAAACCCCCCATGTTACTGTGCTAACAGTTAAAACAACATTTAACTTGATCAAGGCCTTAGAACCAAGATGGCAGCCCATTAATGATTCTGGGTGAGTCCTGGATGTGTTGTAGGTTATGCAGCCTCTTGGTGCACAAGCCAGAGTCCTCCTCAGGCCGAGTCAAGCACAGGTAAAGGCAGAGGTTGTTACTGTAATTATTGATGACAGGATTCCATCTAGCTCCAAACCGTTCCTGGTCTGGAGCAGCACCAGGACCACCTTTGTAACTGTAAGCCCCTGGAGCAGTTTCACCACTGTCACCTATGAAGAATGAACCATCAGCAGTGGAGATAAACTCTCAAGTGTTCATGTTTCTGTTTTCTTTTTCATTTGCCAGGTAAATCATGGTTGATGCATAGTTAATTTTGCATATTAAGACATATGCTGCTTTAAAATAGGACATTTTTCGTGCAGCAGAGGGGAGAAATATGCAACTACAGTGCACCTCTGGCACCTGGCCTGCTTCACCCCCGGAAGAAGGCGAAGAAGAAGAAGAAGAAGGAGTGGCTTCGAACCAAAGTCTCGTTTCTCATCGCGAGTTTTGCCGACATTTTGTACATCGACAGAGACGAGAGGGGAGAGAAGAGTAAAGATCATTAATGAATTAAACTTCATTGTCTTTGTTGACAGATTTCTCGGTAAGAATCCAGCAGTGTCAGTCCACTGGGTGATGCACTCGCGACGAGATGCCAAAATGAGTCGTTTATAGCGGTCATCCAGCTTTGCTCCATTACACACAAAGCATTGTTCCAAGCTAGCTAAATAACTCAGCTAAACCAGCGCTAGCAAGCGTAACTACGCTCACATTTCTACCGGGTGCTTAATTAATTAGCTATTTATCTATTACTCTAATGTCGAGTCACAATGAATCCCAAATGCTCATTAGACGGATGAGTTGGGTAAAAGAGGCAGATTTCTTTGATTGGCGAGTTGCTACGGGCTATCGGCCGTCACTCACGAAGCTGCATTGATTTTCTATGCGCAAGATGAGCTGTGTTAATGGAGAAGGTAGCTCAGGTTTGGCTTTTTAAGCATGTTTACATCATGCTTTTATTTGGACTGATCTAACGATCTGCATAAGCATGATCAAATCTCTAAGGTGACCGACTAGATTTTGGGTTTTCCGATGGATGCGAACGTGTGGCCATTCTCGCTCTTGGTTGTGTCTGGTAATGTAATGGTCTGCAATGATAATTTAATGGTCTTCACTGTTTTTCTGGCTTCAATTATATCATGTATTTGGGGAAAAGTCGACATTTGTTGTGAGCAAGTCAGTGAGGTTATTTACAATTACCTCTGCGGATTGTGGCCGACAGTGTTAATTATGCACGTCAGAGGCATTTACGTGCATCAGTGTCTTGAGTTCACTTGTGCATAGAGGTTTGCTCATCTTTGTGATGTTCTGCCCTGTTTTATTGTTACTATGTGAGGAGAATTGCATCTTGTGTGAAATGGAATGGTGAAGATTCTTTGCTCATTGATTATGGGTTTCCAGTGTTGAAAAACTCTGCTTTTCCTGATGTTTGAAGAATGGTCCTTCTGTCTCCCACAAGATTCTTGTTTCTTGGATTTTCTGATTATCCCAGATGCAGTTGGCCCTTTTTGTCTCACTGACTTTGGCTGTTGCTGTGTTGAGTCTCTCTGTGTTATTTATTGTTATTAGGCTGACATCAAGAGGGGGAAAAGGCCAACTTTTGGTTAAGCTCACACTTAATACCTATCAAAGACATGCATATCTGATTTGTCAGTGCCGGTGTTGAGCACTAAAGTTGCCTAAGATGATAATGATGTTTTTGGAAGGACAGCCATGTTGAACCACAGCAATATTGTTTACACCTTTTTGAATGAATAAATGGTTGAATGTAGGTGAAATGACCACCTATGCCCATATAATATTACAAAGTGGCTCAGAATGAGAGCATAGAAGCCTGCAAACTTCATTTCCTGCTGCTCAGTTGGACAAAGCGGTGTTTTTTTCCCTCTTTTTTCATACTTGGTATAAAAAGTCTACATCCCTCTTAAAATGCTAAATTCTTGTGATGTAAACAAATTAGACCAAGAGAAATGGTGTCAGAACATTGTTTTACCTTTAATGTGGCCTATAAATTGCATAGTGAAATTAGAAAAAAAAATTAAAATCAGTAACTTTATGTTTCATAACTGCACAAAATCCTCTGTTAAGTTGGAGCTGGTCAGACTTAACCAATCAAATTCAGACTCATGGTGAATAGTTGCCAGTAAACATGCCTGCCCACATTTGAATCGTGTAGAGGGTTTTCCTCTGTTGCATCCATCCCACAGCAAAAGCCACGGTCTGCTGCCAAAGCATCACAGGGATGACAGCGGTGGCTGTCACTCATCCAGGTCGTGGTAATTCAGTAAAGCCTATCAGAGTGTTGACTCTGATAGATTTTAATGGGATGCCATTGTTAAAAGGCATCAGTGGAAAGCACACAAGGCGTTCCAAACACAATGGATCAGCTTTCGGGATTTGGAGCTGTTTTTCCTTCAGCTGCATGGAGGGAAATACGAACACTTTTCAAGCTTTCACACATCCAGCCAAGGCGGGCCTTCACCAGGAAAGGCCCAATCCTAACTTCAGCACAGATGCAACTCTTAAGCTTACAAATTTGATGGACTTTGCAAAGGGCAACGGGGAAATATTGGCAAGCCCAGATGTGTGATGTTTATTGATGATTTTTTTCCCACCAAAATATTCAGCTTGTTTTTATATTGAGAATTATGGGTCACATTAAAGGTGGGAATAGTTCTGGCAGGATTTCTCTTGGACTTTCTTTTTTATATCAGAAAATCCTGGCATTTTAACAGATGTGCAGACTTTCTAGACAATGTGAACGTTAGCTAACGGTGCTCTTCTTTTGGCTTTCTTTCTTGGCGGCTGCTTTCTTTGGTGCTCTACTGTCCATAAGATGGAGATGTTGCTCTGATTTGTATGATGCAAATTGCTGCTGTTATGTTGCTGGTGTTTCTTTTGTCTTCATCTACTTGACATTGCTGTTAAAATGTTGATGTTTGGAGTTACTGTCTTGCTTTGGTTTTGCTGCTTTTGCTTCGGTTGACACGATGATAAGGTTTCTGGGGAAATGTTGTGGAATGTTTGCTCTTTGTGATGTGGAGTTCTCTGGGCACTGGCTGAGGTGCGAACCTTTTACTGGAATCTCTTTTTTGGCCAGAGTGGCTTGTTGCTCTGCTTGTTGATTGCAGTTTTTAGAGACTGAATTAGATTCCTGTGGCTCTTTTGGACAACTGGTAGAAGAGTTGCTGCAGTTTGGTGAAACAGCATCACTTGTTTGCTGTTAGGAGCGGATGCCTGTTTGTGAAAGGTTGAATCCAGTGATGATTGTAAAATAGTGAAAATGCTGGCATGACCTAGACTGATTTGACTCAGGAATCTTTCTTATTGTAATATAGTCAACATAGAAATAAGCATTCACACTGCGTCACATAATACTATCCTCTGCCAAAGACGATGGTCATTTAATTGCTTTAGGCAATATCTCATAATAAGGTCATATTATGTATCTATTGAGGATATGTAATATGTAGTGACTTTAAAGAAAATCTATTTTTTTTGTGCTTTCAGGTGATATCTGCTGTTTTATTGATCGCTTGTAATTTATTTTACGCTAAAAGTCAAAACTTCTAGTAGGAATTTGTTTGTTATCTCAACAGCCATGGCCTCAATTGATGAGCAGAAAAACCTAGGATTTATAACTTTGGCCCAAATAATTTGGATTATTATTGCCAAAATCGAGCAGGGCACCATTTAAATTTAAGGCTTTGACTTTGCACATGGTGGTTAACATTTGATTCCTTATTTAGTTTAAGGTACCAAAACCTTGGAACTTCATCTTAGCCCATTTTCTGTCACTGTCTTGTGAATGTTTTTACACCATCCCTTATAAGCGTTAAAGTGCCACTGGTTTCCAAATGTCAGAAGCCAAATAAACATCGAGTATTGAAACAAATTTTTTTATGGCTAAGCAATTCTAATGAGACGTTACACAGTGTAAGTTGCGTAGGGTTTATCTTGGTTTATTTCTTTTTATTTTTATGTAATTACCTGATGCAGGTTTCCCAAGGAAACATCTGGAAACCACTGGTTGACCTCTTTCTGCTTTTCATCTGACAGTAGTATTGCTTTCTCCCCAGGTTATAAGGCTGTTTAGCAGTCATTATGGCAGTAGTCATCAGGCTGCAAGGTCTGCCCATAGTGGCCGGCACCATGGACATCAGACACTTCTTCTCTGGCCTCACAATCCCTGATGGCGGAGTGCATATTGTTGGGGGTGAACATGGCGAGGCTTTCATCGTCTTTGCCACCGATGAAGATGCTCGACTGGGAATGATGCGTACAGGTGGGTCCATTAAGGGCTCAAAAGTGTCTTTGCTGCTTAGCAGCAAGACCGAGATGCAGAATATGATTGAACTCAGCCGTCGCAGGTTTGAGGCTGGAGCAAGTACTGCAGAAACGGCTGCAACCGCCACAGGAAATGCAAACCGCCAAGTGGCACAAATACCCACCGTGCAGACAGGAACAGGTGGGCGAAGTAGCAACCACGGCAACCCGGGCTTCAGTAACACCCAGGCCTCGGTGACAGCAGCAAGTTCGTCCCAGGGGTCGCCCAGCAACAAGGCGGTGGCCAGCATAGTGCCCAGCTTTGCTAGCAGCTACAGCTCTGCCCCGGCAATCACCACAGCGCTGACCTCTCTCGGTGCAGGCCCTCCACCTATTCCTCCACTTCCAAGTATGCCTTCCATGCCCCCAATCCCCTCGCTGCCCACCATTCCAGTCCCTCCCCCGGTGTCTTCCCTCCCCCCTGTTCCAACTGTGTCTCCACTGTCACAAGGACCTCCAGTTCCTCCGATGTCCCACCTTCCTCATGTGTCGTCTCTTCCTCACTTTAACCCCTCATTGCCACCCCCGGCAGGCCTGGGCTCCGGCCTCCCCCTCGGAACGCCTAACCCCATGCTGTTCAACCCTCTTTCTCCTCTGGCCTCTCTTGGCCTCCAGGCCCACATGAAGGCTGCGGTTGCTGCCAGTGGAGCAGGATCAGTCGCTCACGATGAGCTGTTTGTCCTCTTACAGAACCTGCCGTTCACATGCACAGAGGTGGATATCAGAAATTTTTTCAGGGGTCTGGGTGTGGACGGGGTTCGCTTTCTAAAGGATGCACAGGGCCGGCATACTGGAAAAGCTACGGTTAGGTTCTTTTCTCCCCAGGAGAGCTTTGAAGCTGTGAAGAGGGGTGGTGGCATGATGGGCCAAAGGTTCATTGAAATCAGCCCGGGCTCTGAGCAGCAGTGGGCCAGCGCCAGCGACAGCGCAGCAAGCCAAGCTTCTCACGGCAGCAACAAATCAAGCGTTGAATCGCAGCAGCACTGCCGCAATAATGCTGGGGCGGAAGCTAGGGATCAACGAGGAAGATCACGATCGCCTCACCGGCAAGAATTCTGTGTTTACTTGAAAGGCCTCCCCTACGAAGCAGACAAAAAACAGATAAAAGAGTTCTTTAGCAATTTGGCTGTCATCGAGGATAGCATCTACATTGCTTATGGACCTAATGGTCGAGCCACTGGAGAAGGCTTCCTTGAGTTCAAGACTGAGCAAGACCACAAGGCGGCGCTCGGTGCCCATATGCAGTACATGGGCAGCCGCTTCATCCAGGTCCACCCAGTCAGCCGAAAGGGAATGCTTGAAAAGATAGATGCCATCAGGAAACGCGAAGCATCTCACGGTGGTGGAAAGAACCAGGATGGCTCAAAGAATCCCAGAAACTGTGTCCACATCACCAATATTCCCTACAACATTTCTAAGAAGGATGTCCGTGCCTTCCTGGAGGGGGTGGGGCTTTATGAAGACAGCCTTAAGGTTCTGACAGATAGCCACGGCAATGGTTTAGGCCAAGCTGTCTTCCAGCTCCGTACTGAGGAGGACGCCAGAAAAGCCGAGAGACTCCACCGGCAGAAGCTCAACGGTCGCGACGCTTTTGTTCACCTGGTGACTGTGGAACAGATGAAGGAGATTGAGAGGAATCCTCCTCCGCAAAACAAGAGAGGCCAACGCAATCAGACCCAGATGAGCCAAAATCCCACCCAGAACCACCAAGCCCATCTTACTCCACAGCATTCCCAGATGAACCCATTTGCTGCTATTGGGGGTGATGAGTTCAATTTTCTACGAAACACCATGGGAAACCTTAATAATGCCCCCTTTGTGGCTCCATTCCCAGCCACTGGAAATGGACTTGCAGGCCCGCCTCCAATACCTCCTCTAGCAGCAGGGCTGGGCGACGTAAATCTGGGCGTAGCCCCTCCGCTTGTTTCTGGTCTTCCGGGCGCACCAATGTTGGAGCCACCAGGCTTTCGACCCGGAGCTCCCGGAGGAACCCCGTTCGGCCAGGAGGGACTCAGAGGCTTGGTGCCTTTTGACAATGCCAACAGAAAAGTAGGTGGTGGAGGCCCAAACCGAGGAGGAGCAGCTAACAACCATCAAGGACGTCCAGGTGTTGGAGCTGCTGGTGGACAGCAGGTGTTTATCCCAGGAAATGACGGTCTCCTCAGTCCGCCTGCCGGACCCGCTAATTCCACCAGTCAGTGTGCTGCTGGGCCAACGGTCGTGAAGCTTCAGAACATGCCCTTCACCGTCACAGTGGATGAAATTATGGACTTCTTTTATGGCTATCAGGTGGTTCCAGGCTCAGTCTGTCTTCAGTTTAGTGAGAAAGGCCTCCCGACAGGTGAAGCAATGGTGGCCTTCCAGAATCACGAGGAGGCCACTGCCGCTGTGCTGGACCTCAATGATAGGCCTATTGGAGCCCGGAAGGTCAAGATAAGCCTGGGCTAGAACCTCGTCCTTTCAGAACTACATGCGAACACTTGCGCTGAGGTGGATGAAGTATCGATGTGGAAAAAGCAAACACCAATTCTTGTTTTCTGGACTAGCTCCATTTACCTTCGCCCTGCCCGGTGTCGTTCTTTGCACGACGCCCCTTCTGTTGTGTGTATGTGTGTGTTTTGATAACGGCAGGTAAACCACACGCAGTTGGTCAAGACGCAGCCTTCCTCGCTTTTCACAGCTGGTCCACTAACGTAGCAGAAACTGAGAATTCTGTGGATGGACCCTAAGAGAAAGGAAGCTTTTCCTCCAGCCACGCTGCGGGTCAAATGTGCTCTTTCGTTGTGAATGATATAACTGTTGTCAACATTGCCGCTCGTTGTGGTTAAACATGCTGCCGCTCTGGTTTCAGATTTGCTTTGTTGCTGCGATAAAACGATGCTGAAAAGCTGTGTTGCTGTGATCGACTGTAATGCTCTGTTGCTATGGTGACATGTGGAGAAAAAAAAAAGATACTGACATCGAGCTTTGTTGCCATTGTAAAAACCCTGTTGCTATGGGGAGCGGTGGACTGGAAGTCCCATCAGCGCTCTATCGTCTCGTGGACATCAGAATGACCAAATGCTGACTGTTTGATTCTGTAAATAATGACTTTTGGTTGCTGAGCCTTTTCTGTCACGGTGCCACCTTTAACCCCTCTTTCTTCTCAGCATATTTACATGCTCAGTAGCTCTTTGGACTGTCGAGTGGGCAAGTTAATTCTCTAGGGTTTTTATTTTTCTTATTATTTTTTTGACGTCTTTGTTGTATTCATAGCATGTTTTAAATGTTCTTAATGTTTCACCTTTCGGCTCGGCTTTCTTGCCTTTGTCAGTGTAAACAAACATGTATAATCACGACTTACATGATGTGGAGTCTCCTTTGCTTTGGCGAATAAAAGGATGTTCCTGCTCTTCATCTGCATTTAGCCCCGTCTGACTGTCTGCCCTCCACGGCCCGATGAAGCCTTCTGCTCAAGTTGATTCCATTTCTTTGATTTGAGTCCATCATCTTTTTGTGTAAAACACGGACGTTTGCTTTGGAATACAGAGGCTCTTCCTTACACTTCTTTGGTGCCAATAAATGGTATTGGTTTGTGCATTAATTAATGACTTTTTTCACATGGATTTGACTGTATTTAAGCCACAAAGTGCCATTGTCTGACGCCCAGTGAGGATGTTGGCCAGTCATAAAATATCTCGCCCAGACTCTGAACTTTAGTTTATCTCACGATTGCCCATTTTTTTCAAGGTCGATATAGTTGTGTGAATTTCGTCAGGATTTGCACCTTTACCTCACATCCAGCATGGGATGCTAATGCTTGAGCTGCATCAGTGGAAACCAGCCAGTCAAGCTTGGAATTTGATGGAGTCGTAGCATGTTTTCACTCAATTTATTTGGCTTTTTCCACCTGGTTTACGGCAGAGCTGAGTGCTGCTGCTGCGCCCAAACTCTCCTTGTAGGTAAGATACAAAAAGGATAAAGATTAGTTAGATTGACTAGACCACAAACAATTTACTGCACCTTAAGGTTACACCATAAAGTTAAAAAAATTAAGCAATGGCTTTAGTGGACATCTTTTTTTTTTTTTTCTTTTTTTTTAGGAAATACTTGCCTCTTTCCCCTTGTGCAAAGAAGGCAGTTAAGGTAGTTGCCTAAAATCATTTGGCACAACGTCGGAACAGGTAGTAAATGGGATGTGCTGTCATCCAGTCTGCGTTCTAACAGCTCTTGCTGGTTTTATGTGCTTGAGGTGCTCTTGCATATCTCATTTTGACCAAATGAGAGCCAGTATTGTGATGCACAGATGTGTGTGTGTGTGTGTGTGTGTGTGTGTGTGTGTGGCATACTGACATTTGAGAGCATCACACGTAATAAAGACATCATCATCTACACATCTCATGTATCAGAGAGGCAAAAAGGTAGCTGAACGCGGGTTAAAACTAAAACATCTTTTGGTAGTTGTAACATGAAAGCACTGATCTTTTACACGTTATACAAATAGTGAGCTTGTCCAGGACGTTGTGTCACATGAGACACGCCCAAATCTCTTCTCCTATGCTGCTGAATAAAATAATACGGTATACAACAGCAGTTGGAGTTACTTATTTAATATATCCTGTGTGTATTTTGTCTGTGGCACATGCAACACAACGGCATCAAGTGAAAGATAATATAATATGCCTTTAAAAAAAATCAAGGGTAAAGGGGCAACAAGCACTGAAGGGCAAATATTTAGAAAAAGAAAATCTCCAGTGGACAATTCATCGATGTCCTTTTAGAATAAATGACATTGCAAAATGTTACGCATATTATTTTATAAAATAGACATTATTGTTCATCTTACGTTAGCCTTCTGGATGTATTTCTAAAATCATAGAAAGTAGAAGATGCACCTCAAGTAGCAGTAAAGTGGAGAGTTCTGTGTTCTCGACCTGTCGTACCTGCAGGAGCGCCTGGAAAAGGTGTGTTCTTGGCTGAATTAGGGGAGGAAGCGGAGGGTTTCTGCAGCTTTGACAGGAGGCCTCACTGATTTTCTCTCTGGTCAGTGAACGCACCCTGGCTTGATAGCGGAAGTCGTCCGAGGAAAATGCTTTTTCAGAAGAGGGCGCTTCCTGCTGCCCAGGAAATGCTTAACCTTCAATCAGGTACACTAATGTCTGGCTGCTGGTGCACGTGCAGGCCACAATGACCTGAGGTGTATAACTGGAGAACAGGATAGTTGCTGGCTCACTGTGATGGATGTGGAGCAAAGAAAAAGCTTAATTTTAAACGGCGTGGCCCGCTTAGCGTGGAACAGATGTAATATTACTGTGCCTGATATTCAGCTGTCAATCAACTGATATGTAGATAAGGGCTGTATTTTCAGGTGAGTAACATAAAGGTGAGATAATTATAAACAGCTTTTTCTTTTCAGTTATCTCCATTTTGGAAGTAGACCAAATTGTGGTTCTGTTGTAGAGGCGGGGCATGTGATGGGGGTTTATCATCCTTGGGCATCGTTTTGTTTGCAGAAAATGTGTATCTTCTTAACAAGCTGTTCCTAATGGAGGTCCAGACGGTCTCTGCGTTGTGTCCCTGTGGTCGGTGTGTGGGTCGGGTTAAGGAGGAGGAAAAATAATGGGCCAAGCTGGCTGCTGATGGTCGCTCACGCATTTGTTGGTGGCAAACCAGTGCATTTGAAGAAGGAAAAGAAAGAAGCTGTTTGACTCCAGGTCGTCACACGCGGTTGTGGTTCTGGAATCTGCTGTGTAATAAAGCTGGATTTGTTGTTGTGTGTCTGCTCTGCTCTAGGTTACACACACGGGGAGATTTCAGGCGTGTCAATCACCATAATCGACACCAGGAGACGGATTGTAAAATGAGAAAATACACCCTATTTAAATTTGAACATTTTGCACATTAGGACAATCTGGAGAAATGTTATACTTAAATTTGGGTCAAAACAACCTCAGATGAACAAAAATACATAAAATATTACAGAAATAGAGAGACAGTTCTGCATTTTTAAGCTTTTATTCAGTTTCTCTATTAAAACAAGGCATTCTCCTGGGAATCATCAAAAGACAAATGTAGCCCAT
>BJFM01001662.1:52114-62543 GCA_016586285.1 Arothron firmamentum
AGCTGTATACATCCTCAACCACCCATGGATATTTTGTATGTGCTGATGGAGCTGAATCAGCTGCATTGTAATCTTCTGTGTATTATCCAGTCTAGCTGATATAATTTAAAAAGGACAAACAAATAGTGGAGCTTTATCAAGAGAGGAGAATGTGTCCATACGTCAGACTTTCTGCTCTGCAGCCACGGATCACACGAAATGTGCAATAATAGCACGTTTAAAAAAGTTGCTGACTCAAGGCTCTAGTGCCTTGTTCAGGAAAGTTATCAGCAACGCTGATCCTATAAAATAAGGTTTTTAAAACCACTGCTTTACTCTGCACTGACCAAGACTGATGGTGCATAGAAAAAATCCAGAGAATGGACAGATCTCAACAGATGAAATGTTGAGCTCCACCGTTGCGCTGGAATGGTGGCAGGTATGACTGCACTGGAAGAGTTTCTGTCTGCTCACAGCTAAGGCTTGTAAAGGTGCGTCTGAGGAAGCAATAACGGCTTTGGGGCGACTGTCGGTTGCAGTGGTGGAGGTGTGACGATGGGAGCCTTTTTTAGCCTCCACAGAACCAGATCTTCCTGTAGTCATTAAGTGACACTCCTCTGTCTGCGTCTTCTGCAGGAACAGTTTATTCATGTTCAGATTATTGCTGAAGAGTACCGGGTCCAGCTGTGGAACAATGAAAGCAAATCTACATCGAAATGGTTAAAGCAAAGTGCGATGTCTCCAAGTTCCGAACTTAGAAGATTGAAAATCTGTAGTCGGGTCCTGAGAAAGTCCTGATAAATGTTCAGAAATACTGGATGTAGCAAAAGCTATGCTTTGAAATGGCCAAAAAAATTTCGTAATAAATTAGTACTTAATTACTAACAGTCAATCTTAGTTTTTCTCTTGCAAGATTGTACTTTTATTTGGTTTTTCAATAGACAGACATGGAAAATGACAGAAATGTAAAAAGGTGTACTTTGTTCTTAATATAACTCTGCAGTCTGTCTCTAAGCTTTACTAATCCTAAAGGCAATGCTGACTAATAAGATTAGAGTTTTGAGGTGACTTTGGCTCCAACAGTTTTGCTTAAGGTGGTGTTGAGATGGTTTCAGCAAGGCTTTGCTTTTGAGTGTCTGTGCACGACATTGGAAAGGTATAAAGCAGGTTTTGTGTTTGCAAGTATAATTTCTATGTTACTTTACTTTAGAGAATTAGCATAATTTGTGGATTTTACATGTGTCTGTTTTATTGATAAAGAGCAGTGTTTTCTTTAATCACCCACCCAGTCTCAAGGTGTAAATTGAAACCTTTATATATATTGTGAAATTTCTATGACCTTACTAGCTAAATTTAGAAACGAATCATGAGACAGATGCTGCTATTCTGCTGTCAATATTTGATTAATTCAATCTCTTTTTTGCATCTAAATGTCTCATTTTCTGTTCTCAGCTATTTTCTGTGTAGATTTACAGTGTGTAAACGTTAGCCAATCACCTTGTGGCGAGAGGTTGATTGACACTTACCTTGTCCAATCAGAACTTGTTCGTGCAACTGTCCGCCAAATCGAAATTGATCTCGTTATAAGTCTTTGTGAACTAAAGCTGCTGAGGGGAGATGAACAGCTTAGTTCGGGCTCGGTTAGAGGCTGAATATAATTGATAGTTGTTGTCATTATTGGTAGGTTTTCGGTTAAAACTGCGGTCAGAGTTGGAGGTTACAGTTTAGGGTCCTGCTTGTCTGATAACGGTAGAAGTGACGTCTGCACGCTTCCGCTTCCTGCTCCGTCCCGCTCTGTCCACGGTCTTCCTGTACTGGCGATCAGATTAAACAACGGCTCTCACAAGGTGATTTTCTCTGTCTTTATATTTTAAAAAGCGTCTCTGTTGCGTGTAGCAAAGCCACAGAGAACTTTACCCCGAGCTCCACTTAGAAAAACTGGCTCTTTCTAGGGCGTAAGACCGAGTTTCACGACTCTGGTGTGGGCGTTAACCTCTGCTGTGGGGCGACGGCTCCGCGATTTTTACGTAGAAAATAGTAATTTTCTTAAATTTGTCGAGAACAGGCTGTGAATGAGGGCTTCAGCTGTATATATTATTACAATTTTGGGGAAAAGAATGAGAGACGTTTGTCACTATAGTGAGCTTTGTGTCCAGGAAAGAAAAAAGTTTGAATTCTTTATTGAAGCGATTAGAAGTCTGTTTCTCAATCCACGACCTACTTTTGCTGTATTTATATAAAGGGAATGTTTGTTGTCGAGTCAAGTCTCGGTTGTACAAAATTACAGTTGGCATTTATGCTCATTGTTTGTCTAAAGTGCAACGATGGAAGGAAATTGTTCGGCGAACTAACATTTGAAAGCTATTGTCATGTAAATCAAATAGATTTTCTTCACCTCCCCCTTTTTTACAAGTCATAATGGACACTATAAAGCTTGACACTTGTTATAAAAACACATTAGTGTCAGTGGAGATATTTAAATGAAATTCTGTATGTTAAACACTAACAGTGGACTTCACAGATGTTTCACATCTGATCACTTTCTTCCCAACCAACTGGTCTGACTGGGAATCAGTTTTACCTACTATGCTGGCTTACTGGACGCTGTGGTTACTGTCCGTTGGTGCTTCATGTGCAACCATTGTGAAACTTCCTGGGTGAGGATCCCGGGACATGGCGTAAATGGCTGACAGCTGGGGGCCGTATCCTCTAGCTTTACATGGACACCTGAAAAATTTACTCCACCTGGATGACTGACAACATTCAGCAAAATACATGCATTTGTAAATATGGGGCTATGAGTGTTCTACACATTTCTGCTTCATTAATGTCTGCGAGAGCTTGATGTTGAAAAATGTTAATACAGCATCTCTATTTGTGCAATTTAGTATTTAGATGATGTCAGTCAGCACCTCTCAGACGATAATCATATATAATTGTCACTGTTAAAATATCAAATGCAGCAGTCGCGCACCACTGTGTGTCAGCAGTCTGTTGACATGTTTATAATTCTATAACCCAACCTGTCTCTGCCACCCTGCAGATGGCCGACTGTGTCTCGAAGGTGGAGCTGACTGTCTCCTGTTCTAACCTGCTGGATAAAGATGTTGGATCAAAGTCTGATCCACTGTGTGTGCTGCTGCAGAGCTCAGGGGGAGACAAGTGGACAGAGGTGCGCCTGCCGTCACTCCTTAATTAAGTGTTTTTTAGAATGTGCTTGATTAAAGTAATTGTTGTGTCTTTTTGCCAGTTGGGTCGCACAGAGCGTTTAAAGAACACGTCAGATCCATCCTTCAGTCAGCGACTCAGGCTGGATTATCACTTTGAGGCTGTTCAGAACCTGAAGCTGGGGATCTATGACATTGACAACTCCACCTCTGACCTTGGGGATGATGACTACCTGGGGGGAGTGGAGGTCACACTTGGCCAGGTAAGAAAGACCTGCCATACTTTGTGCACAATACTGAAGTTAGGAAAAGAAATTTGATAGTTGCACACATTTGATTTATCAAAGGTCAACATGCAGTGAAATTACCAATTGAAACAGCCATAATTGGGCATAAATGTTAACTGCAACATATAGAAAAGTCCAAGATTTCTGAGGGACTTTAAAGCTCATTGCATGTTTAGGAATTCCAGCCATGTTTACCTTCAGCAATAGTATCACCACATTGCCCTCTGCTGGACAGACCATGTAATGACAACACGAGCTCAGCGTTATCTTTGTGTTGCTGAATGTTTACAGTTGCTGCTGTGGTAAAGGCAGTTCTGAAGAATGACATCTAATGATTGACCTCTCTGTGTGTTTCAGATTGTTTCCAGTAAAACATTGACCAGACCTCTGCAGCTTAAAAAAGGGAAACCTGCCGGCAAAGGAACTGTTACTGTATGTACAAGTCAGTGTGTCTCAAACATCCCTGAATCTGGATTAAATATATTTGCATGTGGCACCTAGTGAGATACCTGCATTGTGTAATGCAAATTGTTTAAATATTAGTGACATCATCATTGTAAAAATATGATTAATCAGAATTATTGCATGTTGTAGCTTTTACTAGTGTGGGATCTGTGTTATAGCAGTGTAATATTGTGCACAGTACTGTAATGATCAAAACTATTACTAGATCCTTGGGACCATTAAGTAAGCAGACCTATATGCGTGTAGGTTACAGCAGAGGAGATCAGGGACAACAGAGCCATTGTTTTGGAGCTGGAGGCCAAAAAACTTGACAAAAAGGTAATTTTGCTTATTCCTGCATTTCATCTTTGCTTATCAGTTTGTTATGTTGCTGCTGTTCTTTGTCATCTTTTCTCATCACTTATTCAGGACAGAGTTTCCCTCCTTCATAAAACGCGAGCCTTCGGAAACCCAGATGATTTTACGTTAGCCTTAACACTTTCAGATGCTGTGCATGAGTCTGCATGAATGAAATAGGCTGCAGTAACGTACAGAGCCGACTGAAGCTTTTCTGGAAGCTTTTCTACAGGGGAGGCTTCATTTAATCAGTCAGGGAAAAGACAGGTACAAACTTGTGTTTCTGCAAATGATTGTGTTCAGTGAGCTGCAGGGCAGAAGAAAGAGATGATTTTACTCAGCACATCACCACTGCTTGTGAGCTTTCTTCAATGTATTATGATAAAAGGTACTGCCTTGCTCCTGTCCAGGACACATTTGGGAAGTCTGATCCCTTCCTGGAGATTTTCAAGAAAGGAGACGATGGAAAGTGGCAGTTGGTCCACAGGACTGAGGTAATCTGTCCCTCTGTCTGCCTGTCTTTGTTTTAACAGAAGAGGAATTGTCAGTTTTGATAAACACACATCTGTTTTTGTGCTCAATTTTAAGAAAAAAAAGATGCTTTTTGTCATTATACATTTAATTAAATATGTATGAGGACACAGCTCGTGTGTGTGTGTGTGGATGCTCATCATGAATGTGTGTGTAGGTGGTGAAGAACAACCTGAGTCCCACCTGGAAGAAGTTCACGGTTCCTCTACAGACGTTCTGCAGCAGCGACCTGGAAAGACCTCTCAAGGTTCCACCTTAAAAAAGACATGTGTGTCTGGACCAAACGCTTCAATGCTGAAGTGGTCACACGGATCCTGTCCTCTCTACAGGTGGACTGCCACGATTACGACAGTGATGGATCTCATGACCTCATTGGTTCCTTCACCACTAAAGTGTCTGAGCTTCAGAAGGCAGCACATGGTTCTCCTGTAAGGCCCTGCACTGTTATTTTTGTACATTTAACACATGATTATAGGATGGTGATTGGTCAAGGGACATTAAACTGCAGCTGTTGTCTGAAAGGTGGAGTTTGACTGCATCCACCCAGAGAAACAGAAGAAGAAGAAGAGCTATAAGAACTCTGGTGTTGTCTCTGTGAAGAGCTGCAAGGTAAACTCCTGATGTCTGTAAGCATACGCAGAAATCAAGCTCTAGCTTTGTCGTTAAAGAGGTTTGTAAGCAGACAGCTGAACCTTTTAAATAACCCGAAAATCAAACACTGCTAATCTGTCTGAGCTCCCAAGGGGCTTAAAAAAGACTAAATACAGCCCTTGAATGTACCACACTCCCATTGGTAGGGTTCCAATTTCCTGTTTGGATGAAATTTTTGTTGTGATGGAGCCGTCCCATGAGTCTCCTCTCTTGTCCCGGAATACAATGAGACACACGCTGAGGGTTTAAAGGAAGCTGTGTTTGAATAGAGGGATGGGATTGAGATGCAGCTCATGTATTTTACTTGCAGAGGCTGGAATGGTTAATTGAGGTTTCTTCTGTCCACTATGCATTTGCAGCTGGTGACGCAGTACTCATTCCTGGACTATGTGATGGGAGGCTGCCAGATCAACTTCACTGTAAGATACATCAGCGTTATCTACAATCTGTTTCAGTAAACGCTCTTTTTCAACTATATTAACGGGTTTGTTAGTTCATTGTTGATTGATTTCAAGTTGCCACGTCCTTGTAGGTGGGGATTGACTTCACTGGTTCTAATGGTGACCCCCGGTCACCCAACTCTCTCCACTACATGAGTCCGGACGGACTGAATCAGTACCTGTCCGCTCTGTGGTCCGTGGGTCAGGTCATCCAGGACTATGACACGTTAGTACACTCAGCACACTCCTCCATGCAGAAGCTTGGCCACCCCTGGAGATGTCTGGGTATTTATGAAGCTTTGAGATCTGCATCATCTATCCTTTATTAATGAGGATTATCAACAAGCCAAGAGATTAATCCAGGGCTGACACTTTGGTCCTAGTTATGTGAGAGCTCAGATCTCCAGGGGTTCCCATTCTTCTGCTTCTTTCCTTTTTTAACTTTTAAAATGGTACAAAAGATGTGCTTAAAATACTGAAGAGTTTGCGTGTTTGTTTTTCGTTTTTCCTCTGTCAGTGATAAATTGTTCCCGGCATTTGGCTTTGGAGCTAAACTGCCCCCAGACTATCAGGTCAGTATCATAACTCGACCAAAGTACTTCCTTGATGCTGCTTTGGTTCAGATGTTTCAACTATATCAGGCCCCCCAGCTGTGATCAGATCAAACTCGTCATATTTATGTCGCTGTTGTTGATCTTGCAGGCTGCACATCACGAGTTTGCCCTCAACTTCAACCCTGCTAATCCCTACTGCCAAGGTGAGGCTCCGCTCAGAGAAGCACAGCATACTTTGTTTCCAGCGTAATGTTTCAGTCGGTAAACCATGCACCGGGACAACACACCTCACCCGTTGTCTGGATAAATATATTTATAATGGGGCTATTGTCATGAAGGTCTCACCAAATGTCAACAGCCATCCATGCAAAACAAGCAAATCATTGATTTACAGTATTATGGTTTGACTTCTGTAGTGACAAACTTTAAGTAAGATTCAGAATCATCAATATGCTGCAGCCAGAGGGGAAGACACTGTTGTTGGGTGTTGTGGTTCTGGTGAACAGTCCTCTGTTACCTGCCCTCTTCCTGACCCTGGACTGCTATGAGTCCTGGACAGGTTCCAGATTGGTCCCGATGAGTTCCTCTGCAGACTGGATCATCTGCTGCAGTCTGGAGGCAGAGCCAAACCACAAATCCTTTGGCTAGGATAATATACTATGGCTAGGATAATATGCTGTGGCTAGGATAATACGCTGTGGCTAGGATAATATGCCATGGCTAGGATAATATGCTGTGGCTAGGATAATATGCTGTGGCTAGAATAATATGCTATGGCTAGGATAATATGCTATGGCTAGGATAATACGCTATGGCTAGAATAATACGCTGTGGCTAGGATAATATGCTGTGGCTAGGATATTAACAACATGGAGGAAGGGGAGGTTCTGCTTCCAAAGCCTCGTGCCACGGCTCGGCCGTGGGTGCATTTTGGTTTTTAGCCTGATGTTAAAGGAGAGCCCAGTAACCTGGATGAAGCATCTGCAAAATTTGCCGTAAAAAAGCGCCAGTCAAAAGCGCTAACGCAACAAATCTGAAGCAGCGTCTGCCGAGCCACCATCCACAGCAACACACCAACTATTTCTGATGTTCAAAGAGTCATTAAGCTCTTATTCATTAAGGTGATCAGGACAGGACAGAATGTGTGTTATTAAAGCTCATCATGCTGATAGAAGAATATAAAAAAGAAAAAAAATAGACAAAGAAATTTGTCAAGCGTGAGTATTTTTCCAGCAATTAATCATCTCCAGACATCCCTAATGGTGACAGCCCTAGAGCTAGATGTTTCTGAGGCAGGCTAAACTTCCTGGGGACCACCTCAGGTCCCAGGAGAGGATTGAACCCAGGAACCAGAATGAGTCCACGGTAGACAGGCTGTTGTGTAGAGGGGGCTTCCTTTAAAGCCCAGTCACGTCCACAGTCTTCAAGTAAAGGTGGATGAATGGAAAAATGTCCACTCTTTGGAAGTAACCTCCTCAACGTTCTCCCTCGTGTTCCAGGCATCCAGGGGATTGTTGACGCCTACAGGATGGTGCTGCCACAGCTGAAATTCTCCGGACCTACAAACTTCTCCCCCATCATCAATCACGTTGCTTCCATCGCATCCAGCAGTGTCCAGAGCAACACCCCCTCTGTGAGGACATGCGCTGAAGCATCACACACACACACACACACACACACACACACACACACACACTCATAAAGACACAGAGTATGAACTGCACGCGTGTCTCCTGCAGCAATACTTTGTCCTCCTCATCCTGACCGACGGCGAGATCACCGACTTTGACCAGACCCGGGACGCCATAGTTCGGGCCTCGCTGCTGCCGCTCTCCGTCATCATCGTGGGGGTGGGCCCTGCAGACTTTAAGGCCATGGAGCTTCTGGATGGAGATGATGGTGTTCTCAGGTCAACAGTGGGGGAGGCTGTTGCCAGAGACATTGTCCAGTTTGTCCCATTCAGGAAATTCAAGGACGTAAGGGAGGAAATCTGTTTCAGCCTCGGATTTTAAATCGATTAGAAGTCATTTTGTGGTTTTTTTTGCTTTTCAGGCTTCCAAGTCAGCCCTGGCCCAGTCTGTCCTCGCAGAGGTCCCCAACCAACTGGTTTCCTATTTCAAGATGAGAGGCCTGGAACCACCGAAACCTCAAGCTGCCCCAAAAGCATCCACCCCCTGAAGGAGCAGCTGAGTCTGAGATGACCACCATCCTCTCATTTCATTCCAAGAAAAGCCTCCAGCCTGATGCAGGATGGTTTGTGTGCATGTCAGGGATCGAGAATAACACTACATTACTCACGATCTCTGCCTATCACCATGCCCCGTTATGTAGGGACTTTTGCAATTTTAAAGGTCATTTGAATGTCTTTTTTTGATGCTAATGATAATATAGATGCTGTATTTCTTCTGCTGCTTCAGGAACAACTATGCATGCTCTCAGTGCCTTTTTATGAGCGTTGCACAGCCAGACAAAGCTACGCTTTTGCCATCGGAGGAGACGTTCTCTGGTCTACTGAGACAGCTCTTCCCACACAGAGAAGCTTCGCACGTTTGCCAAAAATGCAGTTTTTCTCCAATTCAGATAGAAAGTAAGTTTATATCCAGCCTTAGTAGCCAAGCCTGAGCTCAGACTTGCACAAGTGTGCACGCTGCCACCTAGATGTGCTGCGCCAGTTTTACATAAGCCCTCAAACAGCCAGCAGACAGTCAGACTGTGGTTCTGTAGAAAAGGTAAAGTTGCCTGCTCAGGTCTGCACATTCCACATGCACCCAGATGACATTCATAAGCTGCTCAGCTGTTCATCATAGTTATCCAGGTGTTTCACACCTGCAGGAATGAAAAAAATAAGGCTTGTGCGTCTAAAATTCCAATGCTGTATTTCTTTATTGTTCTTCAGAATTATTAGCCAACATTTTTAATCCTTTGCTTTGTTGTTTGATTTATTCTAACCTTCCATGATGTGACATTAATGTTGAACAGAATCACCTGTAGCTTCGCCAAAGAATCTTAAAACTCAACGTAATAAAACTGCATCAAAGTCATTGAGATGTGTTTAAAAGGAGCATTTAAATATAGGATTGAGCGTGATGTGGGAGGTGTGTCAGCACGGGGAGCTCAGAGCGGAACTGCTGGTCCAGCTTCCATGTAACCAGGTCTGGGTGGGTGTGGTTCACCTGTATGTGAAGAAGAAACAGTGGAATCTGTACGCCATAGATGTTAGGGTGGAAACACAGGCGTGGTTGCCATGACCTTGTTTGTATTCAGTAACACACATTCAAAGAACTAAGAGCCAACTAACCAGGGTGTCTACACCAGTATAACCATTAACAGTATGTGTCAACACTCAAAACCAGAATAAAAGCATCTTGGGGATTTGGAAACTGGTTTCTTCATGTGTGGATGAGGAACTGAGTCGTGTAACATGTGGATGAGGAACTCATACACCAAAACGTGCGTCCAGACGAGGCGGTCGTGCGTGTGAAGCTTCACGGCCCTCGGATAAGCGGGCCCCAACGAATCCCCAAAAAACAAAAAAGGTCTCATTCTTACACCACAGGAAGTGGCTTTTTAAAATAAAAATAATAATAACTAGATAATTCCACAGAAATTGTGACTGTGTGCCTCCACTCTGGCCCATCCCGGCCCACCATACATAATTCCCCCGTATATATGTTCGGCTGTTCCCCACAAACACACACTGACACCAGTGAGGTCAAGCAGCACCGGTCACCTCAACGGGCCCTGAGAAATTCCAAAAAAACTAAAAAAAACATCCCCAGAAGACCAGAAAAACACAAAAACCACTAAAACCTGGGCCAGACGGTCGTGGAGATGTGCATTCAGCTCAGTCGCTATTACGGTGTCAAAAAAATATTAACATTATTTCTTGAACCCTTCAAACACACACTAGAAGTGTCTGCATGACGTCACCGGCTCCTCTCAGTGTGAGAGGAGAGGGGAGGGGCTGCTGTGGGGAGGAGAGGGGAGGGGCTGCTGTGGGGAGGAGGGGGAGGGGCTTC
>BJFM01001663.1:0-11536 GCA_016586285.1 Arothron firmamentum
CCTATAATGCTCCAGAGTAGCAGGTCTGCAGGGATAAAAACACAGCCAGTTCTGGTTGTAAATCACACCAATTTTAAACAGCATCCTGAGATAAACTGAGAGCAAAGAGAAACCCTCAAGGACCAATGAAGTCTCTTTGTTAGGGTTCTGCACATTTGTGTTTCTGGTTTTTGTTTTGTGTGCTTGTTTTGGGGTTTTTTGTCCACTAGGGGGCGTGGTAGCCTGGGTCTTTGCTGGTGACGGGGCGCAGCTGTGGCTCATCAGCAATCAAGAGGGCTGAAGAGGCAGCTGCACCTGGGCGCCAGCCTTGGGATGTTTTGTGACCTGCAGAGCGGTTACAGGCTCTCTGCTCAGCACAGGGTTTGGCTGTGTTTTCTGGATTTACTACCTCATGTGGGTTTCTGTCCCTGGCTCCAGGATTGTCATGTTCCCTGGGAGGAGGTTTGAGTTCTGGTTTGGTTACCCTGCAGTGGAGCACCCCCGAAGGTTTTGGACCGGAGTTTGTGAAGGATACTGTTTTTCCTCCAGATGGAGTGTTTTTTGTTTTTCCTTTTTGTACACCCAATAATGGGTTTTTGTTCTTGGAGCACCTTTTTGTATCTGCATTTGGGTCCTAAAGAAACCTCTCCGTAACACTCTTCAAACGTCACTGAAAGAAAACTGATCATCTTCAGTATTCAGTAAGTCTTCAGTCATGGCGGCTCGCTGTTCTGTTCTGTTTTTGTTTTTTTGTTTTTTTAAAAAAATATCAGTTTATTAAACCAGGGGCCGTTTCAGGAAGCGGAATTTCAAAACTCGGAGTTCGAACCTAAACTCAGGCTTGCCAAACTCTGAACTTTCAGTCTGGCAAACTCAGAGTTTTTGGTTTCAGGACACGTGTTAAGCGTTGATCCTTTCATGCATGACGGTCACTACAGTGGACAGCTGTTAAAATGTCATTTTTTAAAAATGATAATAGGTTTTGATGGCAGTGTTGCATATAAGCCTCTACAGTGGACGCCTGAGAATCACCCAACAGTGCCACACAGTGGTCAGCCTTTGCAACTGCAGAGTAATTGTCCACATTCAAGATGGCAATTTGGTTATCACAACAGAACCAAATCAGTTCTTATTTTTATGTCTAAAAACACATAAAAACACTTTAACCTTTTTTTAAAAACTCAGTATATCATGGGTCATGCATCGAAGGGTTAAAGAACTCTTAGGGTTACACTCGTGCACAGAGATCAAAAAAGCCTTATCAATGGAACGCAGATAACGTGATTCACCATGGCGACAAGTGTGTGTGTGGGGGGTGACCTTGATTGTCACACTTCTCCCCATTGGAGATGGAAGATTTCATGACCGCGTACACTGAATATGCGCATATTTTCAAGGAAAAAAGTTGCACTGTTGCAGCGGCAGAGCAGATCGTGTGGTTGAACATTACTGGCCGAGTCCATGGGTGATCACCAATTGGAAAGATATATATAAAAAAAATGTTTGGTCTTGGTGGTTCATCTCATTCAACATTTCTATTCAATGCATGCGTTTGAATTAAAAACAAACAAACAAAAAAAAGACAAGTGACGGCAGCGCCGCACAGCATCACTTCCATTAGAAACATCAGTACCAAAGGCAAAAGTAACGCTGGAGTTAATGTCCACGCTGACATTAACTCCAGCGTTCATTTGACATCAGCTTATGTTTTCGAATCGAAGTAGAGCTGCTCTCTGGACCCCTTAGCCCCCTCACAGTGAGTTGAGAATTTAATAAATGAACACAGCACTATATATATAACACACACCTATATATATATATATAGGTGGGCACCCTTGCTTTAGATAACTGCTACCTGCAAATAGATATACTAGAGATAAAACAAACGCAAGAATTTGCTCCGTACCGAGAGGCTTTCCGCGATATGAGCGATGTGAGGGATGAGACTGCTGTTAAATAAACTACCGAGGGTGCAAATAAATCATGAAAACGCTCAAAAAAGTCCCCATCGGGGCTTCATCAAAAGTCTGATCGGGATCTTCTCTCCCGGCAGGCTGCGGGCTCCAGGGGCAGCACAGACTCGGGCTCATGTGGAATAAACCTGCTCGCCAAAGCTCCGGGTCTTACCCGTCCATTGTCGCCGAGGTTGGACGCTCACAGACGCAGACACCGAGGCAGCGAAACCAAGAGTTGATCACAACAACAGATCTTTGAAATGTCTTTATGCAATTTCAGCTCCAAAAGCGCTCTCCCCCGATTAGATCAATCATTAGATTGAGTTGTTGCTGTCGCCATCAAAGGAGGAAGAGCATTTGCGGAACTCTTCCGTAATTCGAAACCAAAGTCAGCAAGGCTTTTGTTTGATTATCTGAGACTGTAATGCAGTTTTACTAGACTTACTAGAAATTAGGTATATAGCCTTAACATTAGTGAATTAAAGTTAGAAAAAAATCAATTAAAAGCGGTCAAATACATATATTGTTGAATATAATTAGAGACAAAACTGCCTTCATCACAGCTTTCCAGCCTCAGATTTCTTCTGAAACAGGAGATTTACAGTACAGAGAAAAAACAATGAAGGGGAAAATGGGACGGGTAAATTTCAAGCTTATTTAAGTTATTAGGCTTAGCAACACGCCTATTAACGTTCGTTTGAAACGGTTATCAACATTAACAGAGTGAACTGGACTTAATAGGAGTGCATATAATTTTAGTAGCTTCCCCTGGTGTTAAAACTAAGAAGGGCAATGCACTCAGGCAAAAGTTGAAGTGCGGGCCATATTCTACTGTATTTATAAAAGATTTTGTGGGCCAATTAAAAATGGACCGCGGCCCAACAAGTTCGGACACCCCTGGTTTACGACATAGCCTGGAGCAATAAGCATAAATGCCTTGCTGCTCTATATTTCTTTTTTTCTAGTTAAACAAAATATTTGAAGTTTCATCCACATAATCATATATATCTTTACCACAAGGCCAGGAAAATTTCAGCAATAATGGAGAAAAATTGGTAGGCAAATCTATGCAATTACTCATCGATCTTTGTCCCAACCCTCACCAAAGGTCACAGGTTGTGGCCGAAAGAACAAGATCATGGATACGAGTGGCTGAAAGGAGTTTCCACCGTAGGATGTTTGGGCTCTCCCAAAGGTGAGCTGCTCGGTCATCAGATGCCCCCCCCCCTTACACATGCTTTTACATTTTAGTAGTGGTATTCTAGCATGTACCTCTTTTAACTATTTTGGCTTTAATAGCTTTAATGTGAGTACCAATCAAAGCAGATCAAATTTACACCTGTATAATATTTGGTTGTTTGAAAGAAATTGGTTACTAAATTTGGCACTTGTTTATAGTTCAGATTTTAAAATTGTATTCCAACATGGAGGAAGCAGGCGACAGTATTCACCGTGGTAGAAACCGTAAGTATTTAATTCTTTGTCATGTGAAATGAAGCAAATTAGTAAAAAAATGTTTTTGTTCAAATTATTAAAAGATATTTAGGGCCGACTAATATCTGATATCTACCAAATTTTTTATTTTGTCTTTCAGGTCTACGGATTGTGCTACATAATAATTCACATGGTGAAAATGCACAAGATGCTGAAATGATCCGTCGTGCTGAATTAGTGATTATAATGTTTTATGGTTTTGAAGTGACAATTAACATTCCGTTAATAATTAACAATGCAGTACCTAGAGACTCTAATATGGATGATGACAATGAAGAAAATGAGGATGATGATGGTAGTCCTGAAACAAATCCTAGAGTTTCGAGTACATTTAGTACTGACAGCAATGAAGCAACTACAATAAATAGTGACAATGAAAAAAGCCCAGACCGACATTTCAATGCTACTTTTGAAGACTCTGAAGTAGAAGTATCTCGGACAGCAAGGAGAATGATGGGGAAAAGAAAGTGCAGTAAGGGTGCGGTTCATCATTCAAGCTCTACTTCTGAAGATGAACAACATCCTGCCCCTTTAAGGACAAGAAGTAGAGGTGTATACAACCAGCCTAGTCAATCATGGACAGAAGCACCCGCTACAAAAGGAACATCTTCAAGAAAAATGGAAAGACAGCAGAGTAAGAAAAGAAAGCGCGTTGCATTTCAGGACAAGAATCCCGTTGATTCTGAGAGTTGTGATGAAACACTTCTCACTGGTGGCCCAACAAAAAGACAAAGAAAGGAAAGGAAAAATGTAACGAACCACAAAAGTGCAGCTGGAAAAGTTTCTGAACATGATTCTGTCACTGGTCGGAAAAGAAAGACACAAGAGCCAGCAGAAAATGAAGATTTTGGTCCTTTAAAGCAAAGAAGAATGAACCATGAAGATCCAGCTGAACACAAGTCTGAAGACGATTATTCTTCTAAGAGCGACAAATCTTTGCAAAAGAAGAAAGGAAAGAATCTCCACCCTCAAATTAGTGAAGAGTCTGAGAGTTCTACTAACAAGCCAGTGACAAGAGGAGAAGCAAAGAAAAGAAGAGAGAATGAGAACAATCTAACTGATCCACCAAGAGCTGAAATCACACCTTTAAGGAGAAGAAAAAGAAATTAATGATGACAGGAAAATCTTTTTTGATATATAAAATGTAGAAAAATCAAGTAGAACTAGTTTTTGTTACCAGAGAGAAAGGTCAGTATACATTTTTAGCAGGTTAAGTGATATGTCAGCGGAGCGATACCTTTATGTTTTGGACTTGAAATGTAAAGTCCCAATAAAGTGTGTGGTTGAACTCATCAGTTATTGCTATTAGTGCTGTGTTAGCAAAAAATTATAACAGGAAATAGGAGAGGAACAGCAGCAATGTATTTTGTATCATTTGTCACATGTATAACTTTTGTGCCAGGCCCCTCTCAAAAGCTCTTTAGCTTCCTGGCATGTCCCATTTCACTACTAAAAACCTCACTGAGGACTGAGGGAGTCGGCCTCAGAGAGGGGCACATCGCGGTAGCAAGGACAGCTACAAGTATCTTGGGATCCCGCAGGGAAATGGAAACCTTAAGGAGGCTACTAGGAAGTCAGCCACACCAAATGTCTCCAGGGAGAAGGCAAGTCCTGAAGAGTGGGCTGAAAGGAAAGAACGAGATCTGGGCAATAAACACCTTTGCCCTGTAAAATCAACTGGCTGAAGGAGGACATAGAGGCCACAAAGACAACAATGCACCTCAGAGTGCTTTGTTGTCCACGCTGTGCACAAAGCGGGAAGTGGGAGGCTGAGGACTAGTGGGTGTCAGCCATTTTCCAAGATTAAACAGATAAGATCAGTGAGCAGATCAGAGCTGGCCCCTGGAGACAAGGGGCTGAGTGAATACCTCGGGCAGCAGAAGTCAGAGGCGGAAGAACAGCTGGAACCATCATGAGAAGACAAGCACCTACATGGCACGAACCACCGCCAAACTGAGAAAGTGGCCATAATTTAGGAATTTCTACCAGTGGCTGGAAAACAAAAGACTGGCAGCCAGCACAGAGGCACTGATCAGGGCAGCACCAGAGCAGGCTCTGCGTATGTGAGCCATCAACACCGGGATCTACCACAGCAGAGCAGAGCCTGGTTTCACGTTGCACAACATACAAGAAACAATGCTTAGCACACACAAAGCTAAAAAGAAAACTGAAGAACACGTAGCTTGCAAAGTGTTTTTAGAACTTATCTAAATAGCTAAACACAAATCATTCCAGTTTTATTAAGTCCGTGGTCTTCCATGATGCCTAAAGAGATGGTCACTTGGAGGAGGGCACAAATTTATAAGTCTTCATTAGAGCGTAAGCTGAATTCTATATTTTCCCCCTTCCGCCACTTCACCTAGAGGCTTCCTCTGGATAGAAAACACAACCTCTTTACCCAGCACCCACTGTCAGCAATCCATGATCTCTGAGTGCTATTACAAGTTGTGTTGCCTAGCAACTAGCTGGTAGATTACAATTGGGGCTGTACATAGTGGTGCTTTAACGTCATTTGTGGGGACATTGGTGAACAAATGCATTTGTGTGTGTGCGTGTGTGTGATATACAGTGACATATTCCCAGTGGTCATTGCAAATCTTCGGGAGTTGTTGGGATTATGAACTGGTTTCACAGTCCACAAAGAACAAAAATGTGTTCCATTGTGTTTGAGATTGTTTCAGATCTTTTAATGTGAGGGTGTTCTAAGGATACAGTTTACTCACATTAGCATAAAAATGTGGCATTCAGCCTTCACACAACAGCAGAAAACAGTCATAAATTGTGCTTTAGGATTTTAGCTCTATTAAAAACAACAGATATCTGATTATATGGGAGGATATACGAGGCAGTCAGGGCATGGCGAGGCATAATTTCACGTGGCAATTTGCGCTTTAAAGTCATTTATATCCTTTGAAATTGTATTTTATACACAGCACAAAGAATGAAACGTGAGCTCTGAAGGTGGTGCAGATTGCATACAGTCACGAGGGTCTCTGTGTTGTGGTTTCACTCATTTTTCCTTCTAAAACGTCAAACTCTCTACAGACCTTTCTCCACATCACCTCCCTAAAGTCGTTCAAATTTGCTCTTCTTCCAAACATTTTTGTTTCTTTTTTCTACCTAAGTCAAGTCAGACATTTGTCCTCTAAGCTTTCTATGTAAAGATGGGAAATGATAGTCATTCTCCATCAAGTGCATCACCCGACTCAGTTACCAGCTGATAGATGTAATTCAGCCTTTCTTAATAACCCTCACAGGACCAAAAAATTCAGCCTTTTTTTAGGTTTGTTTTTACGATCCTCAGCTGTTACGCACATTCTTAAATTGCTATGCATCCTCAAATGCCTAATAAAAAACCAGGGATGTGGAGGTAGGTGGAGTCAAATATGTCAGCAGGGATGGGGTAACTCCATTCTCCTTGGTGATACATTATTGGATTTGATTATGTGATATGTTTTCTGGCTTTTCAGGAGATGGAAAAGACCATTTCAATTCTGCCAGAAATTTTTATCAGACTTTCTTCCACCCTCCTTGTTTCTTTTATTCTTTTCACTTCTACACAATATCCAGTGTCCTCTAATGTTTTTGTTTCTTTAAAGTCATAAATATAAAAAAAATAAAGAATAGACTCTTTAAACATGTCCTTTCAAAGCTTTTTGCATATCAGTGTCCTTGTTACTGTTTTGAGTCTGCCTGGCTGTGCAGCACCTGCGGGTGAATGCATGCTCTTTTGAGAGGGAAAATATTAAGCAAGTCTCATGTTTTCAGGGGACATTCCAACACTTTACACTTCAGCTCACATTAAGGCTACATAATCACTGGGGAAAAAAAACCCTTGGTTTATTCCCAGTGCCCATGCTCCTGAGCCCCTCCAGAGATATTTTATCATGTCTAACACCTCTACAATCTGACACTTCAAAAACAAAAAACAAAGATGTTATCCTTGATGATGACTGGTTAATTCACCATGGAAAAGAAATGGCTGCTATGGATGGGCAATTTTTTACGGCTGCAGCTTCATTGCTGACATTGAGAAATAAAAGTAAACAACTTTCTGCATTTTAGTAGGTTTCCTGCCTACGTGCGCACAGGGGAAGCTATTTTTCACAGGCGGTTACAGTGTCAGACCCTTTAAAAGAATCTTAACGGGCTGTTGAAAAAAAGATTGATTTAAGAATGTTGCTCAAGTGTAAATCAGTTTGTGAAGATAAAGTCTCGGGTTTAGGACAAATGAAAATTCAGAGATCTAGCTCTGAGATCTATCTCTGCATATCTATCTATCTATCTTCAGTCAAAGATGGGAGTTAGCTTTCTGAAAGGCCTCTGGAGAGCATCATCAGCCATTCCTCTGTGCAGACACAAATGAAGCCAGTGATTGCGGGCTCCTCCAGAAGATCCATCTCAGTGAAACAGATTGGCTGACATTCTCTGGACCTTCGTGTGAGAGCAAACCTTAGCTGAGGCCACAACCCTCCAAAGTAAAAAAAAAAAGGAAAAGAAAAAGAAAAAAGCTGACAACTGACTTCACCCAGGCCTGCGGCATCCTCCCAGATGTTATCATGGATTTAGAGCGCCACCCAGGCAGTAAAGGAAGCACTCCAGTCAGAGTAAGGAGAGCAGAAAGGATCACTGTATCTGACTCTCATCCATGGATAACGAAGCCCATCTCTGTGTAAGCAGGAATCTTAATAAATTCATGGCCAAAAAAAAGAATATAACAGGCTATTAATAGTACATTTATCTGCAAGACGTGCAGCTACAGTTACATTTTTAATGTGGTCTGCAGATAGATATTGTTTATCTATGTCCTCTACCTCACATTATTTATCATTTAAGATGGAATGTGACTGAAACTGCAAAGTGGGCAATTTCCCTGTGCAATGAGTTTTTAGTTTGTTGGTTTAGTTTAATGGTGTCTTTTTACTGTTGAGAGCACAAATACTGCATTGTTTCTGACATATGTACAAGGAACAGATATAAATCTTAGCTTATGTATCCTTGAGAGTAAAACCTTTCAAATAAAAGGCGCCGATCATAGCTTGATCCAGCCCAAAAAGCAGGTACATAATTCTGTGGTCACCAAACCCGACACCTTTTGCCACCAGACTCTCCCGAACCCTGACTTTAACCCGAACACTAACCTGTCCCCACCGGAGAGCAACTGTATTAGCGGCACCCAATCCAGCCTGGAAACAATACATTGTAGTAAGATGTGTTTTATTTTTGAAAAAATAAACAAATAAATAAATAAATAAATGTCTTCCACATGTGCACTGATATTTCAGAATTCAACCATACCTTTAGGACAAGAATAGATGTGGCTGAATGCTGAGATAATCCATGCGTTATATTCCTAATATCCTCCTCGTATGTCAGCTTCGCAGAGCTTTGGGCTTGACTTGGAAATCAATGATATTACAGATTGTTTCTGTGGTCAAAAAATTAATCTGTCTGATGACTCAGATTGCTTATCTAAGCCCTTAAATGTTGCTCCAGTCCTAGTGAGTTAAAACGCACAAACATCTGAAATTATTCCTTTGAAAACATTTCAAAAGCTGCCGGGCCCTGAAGCTGCAGCTCGCTCTTTTGCACCCGTGGCGTGTTCTCCTGTAAACTTGTAACTTGGTGTCACAGACTGGTCTAAATTCCCATGAACACATGGCTGCCAAGGACATTTGTCTCTGTCATTATCGTCTCTCGAGTGTCTGTTTATCGCCATGCAGCATATTTTCTTTGAAGACGCTTTGACACTTTGACGCCGCTTTGTGCAGCGGCTCTGCACCTCAGCTAAGACGTCTCCTTTAGAGACCTTCCTTTGCTGTGTTCCTTAGACAGTGTGAACTTTATCGTTTCAAGTATTTGCATGTGTGCTTGAAGTAAATAAACAGGTGCTAACAAGCCATTTTCTAGATTTTTATGGTTTTGCTGAAAACTGCAATCATCACCGCAACACTTGGCAGTAGGAACATCTTGTGTTTACCTCCCAAACTGAGCACTAAAGACCGTGAAAGGCAGTCCTAAGATGTTCTCCATGAAAGAAAGGATGAACCTTGCAGGTGCCAAAGACAAAAACAAGACGTCTAATCTACCAGAGCCATGAAACCACTCGAGGAGCAGCCAAGACACTTTGCCAACAGGGGAGACGAAGCTGGGTGACTGCAGCACGTGCTGCCGCATGAATCACCTGCCACTGTGGAAATCAATGTATGACTTCCAATTTACTAGGGTTTAGATTTCAGATGCATACTTTGATAGGATGACCAAAATCTCTTTTTTGGGAGAATTTTTTAAAAGGATTTCCAAGATTTTTTCCCCCCTAATAAAATCTCAGTTCATTTGCGGTTTTTGGCTAAAACAAAACAAATCAACTGTCCAGTGGAAAACACATGGAGTTGCACCAAGGGCGATGAAAGATCGTTTGTCCTTCCTGGTTAAAAGAAGCATCACAACAGGCGGAACAGTGGAGCTGTTCCGTTCAGCTGTTTATGGATTGTCTGGTGTGGTGCAGCTCAGTGGTGGCCAGTCCGTGTTAGTCATTTGGTGGCAAGCAGGCTGGCTGGTTCACTGATGTCATTTGTTCTTGTCAGAGCAATTGTGGACACTGTTGTGGTCAGCTGCTTTCACTGAAGCACAAGCACCCGTCCCTGACATAATTGGTGCGGCGAGACAATGCATTTATAATGAAGCATTTTCAAACAGGAGGCAGGAGCACGGAGAAATGACAAAAAGAGGGCAGCGAGGAGGTGGAAAACGGAGCCGGCAAAGGTAACGCAGAAATTGAAGTTGACAGAGATGCAACACATTGCAGTGTGTGTGTGTGTGTGTGTGTGTGTGTGTGTGTGTGTGTGTGTGTGTGTGTGTGCGTGCGTGTGTGTGCGTGTGTGTGTTTGCATGCATGGAGAAGTCATCCTTCTCTGGAGGCTTGTTATATAGTGCATGTTAATGCACTCATGCATGTCTGTTTCATGGCATTAATTTCATGGAAACGAAACATAGACGAGCAGCGCACGTGCATGTGTGAGGTTCAGTGTGTGTGGTTTTAACAAAGAAGTGGAGAGGGGGAAGATCAGAAAGAAGAGACCTGAAGAACAGCACAGGACAAAGACATCAGGCCATTTTTGAAGATAACTCACACAAAAACAGCAGTCAGGCCATTTAATCACCTGCGTGACAGCTGCCAAGCTCATCTGTTTGGCAGATGGACTATGGAGTCAAGAGCAAAGAACAAAGAAAAGGAAGGATAAGTCGCATAGAAGAAGAGAGAACCACCAGTTTTGTCCCTTCATTTAGGGAAATAGCATGTTTCTCCTTGTCTGTCAGCGACTAAGAACCATTAGTTTAATTATATGGAGGAAGTGGATGTGAAGAGACTGTTTGTGAGAGGAGGAGAGATGGAGACATTTAGATGCAGGATGTTAGTTTTGATAAATGTGCTTTTTTTATTTTAACTTTATCATTATTTTAAAAATAAACCACAAGATAAAAATGATGAATTATCAGGATAAAGCCGATGGGTCAGGGAAGGTTGGGGCCAATTTAAAGCAGCACAGAAATTATATTTTCTTAAATATTTTTTCTGCTCGTACACGTGTTTAATAACAGGTGGGAGCGTTTTTCTGAGTGAGCTGAAACAGAAGAGACAGTCAGCCCGACTGTATCTGATTAACACAGTGTAGCTTGCCTGTTTAATCTATGATATACCCTCAGCAGCAGCTCTCACCGGGGGACTATACATCAATATTGCATAGTGCTGCTACACCCTCTGCTGCAGTGTTTCACCCATCATTGGCAGATTTCTATAGATGCAGAATGGTTTGTTAAACCACTCCATTTTGTTCTCTCCTCAAATAAAAGCACAAAAGTTTCTCCGTGGTGACGATCAGGCAGCAGGAATATGTTATGTGTGTTTTATCTTATTACAGCTCCAGCACTCTGTAAAGCAGGGAAACTTTTTTACGCCTTTTACCATCTGCTAAATGGTTCCATTTTTGAAATTAAAGGTGTTAACACCTGTGTGTGTGTGTGTGTGTGTGTGTGTGTGTGTGTGTGTGTGTGTGTGTGTGTGTGTGTGTGTGTGTGTGTGTGTGTGTGTGTGTGTGTGTGTGTGT